>VMDO01008647.1:0-46088 GCA_007922755.1 Pedetes capensis
AGAGATAAAGAAAAAAGGCATCCAAATTGGAAAAGAAATTAAATTTTCACTGTTTAGAATGACATGACCAAGAATGTAAAAATATAAACTATACAATAAAAAAACTATTAGAATAAATTCAGTAAAGTTGAAGGATGCAAAATCAACATACAAAAAGTAACATTTCTACACACTAGAAATGAAGTATCTGAAAGAGAAATCAAGAAAATGATCCTAAAAATACTGACAAAAATTAAAACAAAATACTTAGGAATAAATTTAACCAAGGTAGTGTAAGGACTCTGTATTGAAAACTATAAAACAATGATGAAAGAATTGAGGAAGACACAAATTAATTGAATTCTATGTTTGTGAGATTAATACAGTATGGTTAAAATGTCCATACAACTCAAAGTAATGTAAAGATTCGAAATAAATGCAATTAAAACATCAATGACAGTTGAGCACATGGTGCATGTTAATCACAATGACATTGGAAGATGAGGCAGAAGGATCACAGGTTCAAGGCTAGAAGCAGCCTATGCAACTTTATAAGACCTTGTCTCAAAATAAATTAAAAAAAAAAAGAAAAGAAAAGACAAAAAGGAGCACACACCTATAATGCTGTGATTTGGTAGGGTAAGGCAGGATTCAGAGTTTAAAGTCATATACAGCCTGCATAACTCAGCAAGATGCTGACCCAAAATAAAAAATAAAAAGTAGGTTAGAGGTGCATTTCAGTGGTAGGGCACTTGAAAAGTACATGTGAGAATCTGGGTTCAACCCCCATGTGCTGCAAAAAAGAAAAAAAAATACTTTAAAATAAAAAAGGGGTTGGAAGTGTGGCTCAGTGGTAGAGTCCTGGGTTCAACTCCACCAGTACTCAAAAAAAAAAAAAAAAAGACATTCCTCATGGAAAAAAATTCAAATTCTAAAATTTGTATGGAACCAGAAAAGACTTCAATTAGCCAAAGAAAAGTTGAGCAAAAAAGAACAAAAAAGATGGTGGTATCACATTACCTGACTTTAAAATGCTACCAAGCTGTAAGTAACCAAAACTGCATGAAACTGGCTTAGAAACAAATACATTGAACAATGGAATAGAGAACTCAGAAATAAATTCACATATATGTAGCCTTTCAATAAGTTGTGTTGGGAAAACTGGATATCCAGGAATAAAGAAATGAATTTAGATATTTATCTCACACCATATACAAATATCAACTCAAAATGCATTAAAGATTTCAACAGAAGATTTACAACTATGAAACTACTAGAAGATGTAGGTGAAACACTCCATGACATTAGTCAGAACAATGAGTTTTTGGGTATGACCTCCCAAAGCACAAGCAACTAAAGCAAAAGCAGACACATGGGACTGTTATTAAACTAGAAAGCTTCTGCATGACAAATGAGATAATCAACAGACTGAAGAGCCTACAAAATGAGGGAAATTTTAAAAACTACACATCTGATTTGTTGTTGTTGTTAGGTGCCATCAAGTCTGTGTCCAACTCACAGTGACCCCATGTACAACAGATGAAACACTATTGTCAGTGCTTCTCGGCTATTCATAGAATTTTCAATGGGTGTTTTTTTATTGGCAATGGGTTGCCAGGTCCTTCTCCCAAGCCTATAACTCCTGGTGTTCCCTGGCGGTCTCCCATCCAAGAACTAACCAAGTTCGACCTTGCTTAGTATCCAAGATCTGACGAGATTGGACACCACAGTGGTATAGGTGTAGGCACACATCTAATAGGGACTTAATATTTAAAATATAAAAGGAAGCCAAGTAATTCACTAACTAGAAAACAGAACAAATAGAAAATAGGCAATGGATCTGAATAGACATTTTTCAAAGGAACACAAATAAATAGCCAACAGGTCTATGGAAAAATTCTCAACATCATTAATTATCAGGGAAATTTAAATTAAAGTCACAATAAAATATCAACTCATACCTGTTAGAATGTTGATTATGAAAATGTTGAAACCATCAGTATTGGTGAAGATGTGGAGAAAGGGGACCCTTGGGTATGGTTGGTGGGTGGGTACATTAGAATAGTCATTACAGAAAACATTGTGGAAAATTAAAAACAGAACTTCCATATGACTTAGCAATCTCACTCCTCGGAAAATACATATGTAAAATCAGTGTATTAAAGAGATATCCGCACTTCCAAGTTCACTGCCAGATTATTCACAACATCTAAAAACAAGAATGAGCTTGCTCCCATAGCACTGTGGCCTCCAATCCTGTCAGATCTTGGAAGCTGAGCAGGGTCAAGCCTGGTTAGTACTTGGATCCGATCAGAGACTGCCTGGGAACAACAGGTGCTGTAGGCTTGGGACAAGGACCCAGCAATCCACTCTCAAAACATAATCAGCCATTGAAAACCCTATGAATAGCAGAGAAGCACTACCAGTAGTGTTTCATCTGTTGTTTGGTAGGGTCGCTATGAGTCAGACGCCAACCTGAGGAGGGCACCTAACAACAAAACCCAATAAACTCAAGTGTTAATCAAAGGATGATTGGATAAAGAAAATGTGGTTATGATACTGGTATATACTCAAAGGAATTAAAGTAAGCATACGATAGAAATGCTTGCATACCCATGCTTACTGCAGTGCTATTCACAATAGCCAAGTTACAGATGAGCCTAGATGCCCACCAGTGGATGAATGGATAAAGAAAAGGTAGCATATACACACAAATGAGTATATTATTCAGCCATAAAGAAGAACAAAGTAAGCCAGGTGCAGTGGCATATGTCAGTAGTCTCAGCGACTTGGGGGGCAGAGGTAGGAGGATCCCAAGTATGAGACCAGAGGCAGTCTGTAATTTAGCAAGACCCTGTCTCAATAAGAAAAAAAAAAGTGCTGGGAGTGCAGTTCAGTGGTACAGCACTTACAAAGCATGCAAGCATGAAGCCCTGGGTTCAACCCCCAGTACCTTAAGAAAACACAAACAAAAAGAAGAACAAAATTACACTGTTTGTTGGAAATGGATGTAATTGGAAATCAACATCTTAAGTGGAAAAAGTTAGAATCAGAAAGAAAAATATCACATTTTTCCTCACATGAAAATTCTAGATTAAAGAAATAAAAGGATGTGAAAGTAGAATGGAAACTATTTGGGAAGAGGAAGGAGGAGAGCAAGAGAGGGAAACTAGGAGGAATGAATATGATCAAAGTGTGTTACATGCATATAAGAAAATGTCACAATAAACCCATTATTTTGTACAATTAATATGTGCTAACAAAAGTTAAAAAGAAAATGTGGTATATACACAATGGAATACTATTCAGTTTTAATAAGAAAAAAATCTTATCATTTGCAACAATATGGATAAAATTGAAGGACAGTATGCTAAGTAGAATAAACCAGGCATACAGATAAATACTATCTCATCTCATTCAAATGTAGAACCTAAAAAAGTTGGTCTCATAGAGGCAAAAGAGCAGACAGGTGTTTACTAGGTGTTAGGGTGGTGGGCTCAGGGGAAGGAACAATAGGGAGATGCTGTTCAAAAGACATAAAATTTCAATTGTTGTTGTTAGGTGGGGTCAAGTTGTTTCTGACTCATAAGGTTTTCAATGGCTGATTGTTTTGGGATTGCCTCAGGAGTGGACTGCCATATCCTTCTCCTATTTTTGTGGTGCTTGGAATAGAATCTGGGACCTTAGAGACTGCATAGCAACTATGCTAAATCCCAGCCCTAAAGTTTCAATTAGGAGGAAGAAATTCAAGAGTTCTATGGCAACATGTGACTACTGTTACTGATATATTGTATTCTTGAAAAATGTTAAAAGTTAATAGTGTCCTCCCATCCAAATGATAACTGTGAGGCAATGCATATGTTAATTAGCTGTATTTAGTAATTAGACATGTATATATACTCAAAACATATTTACATTGGTAAATATATACTATTTTATCTGTCAACTAAATATTTTTTAAAGTGAAAAAGAGCACAGGGAATAATAAAGAAGAAAGTCTAATCAGTATGTTTTTATATTTTAAACAGTTTCTAGATATTGAATTTTTAAAGCTTTATTTTAGATGCATAGTGTGAGAATCAAGTAGCCTTCTAAGTAATTGATTAGGTATGTGGGAGAATACTAGAGAATGTTAATAAATCCAAAATAAGTTGAATTAAAAATACACTAAAGTAATTTTCACTCATACCTTCATAACCAAGATGGTTGAAGATTGTCTATGGTAAGAGTAACACAATATTAAGAACACTTGATCAAAGTTCATTAACAAAAATCCAATTTAAGACTTCTAAAAAGGAAAGAAAACTTCATAGTATTTTACATAGTAGGTTTATTTTATTAAAGCATATAGATAATCCTTAGCCAATAAGACATATGTTCTATTTTCATACATATTTGTAAGTCTTTTAAATATTCTACCAGTGAGGGCTAATGACATAAAATTTAAGTGGATTTTTAAAATATTGTTATTTATATAGTTGTCTTTTTTGTTTTAAAAGAGCTAGGTATCATGTACTAATCATATGTTATATCTTTCTAGCCCCATAGCATATGTCCTCTGAAGGACTACTATTATTGTTTTCATTTTGCATAGTATAACAAGATGTTTTCCTGGGACTAGGCCTTAAATATTACTTTAACATTATAGCGCATCTAATTTTAAATGTGCTGAGAAGATTCTTAACAATCTAAGCCACTTTACAGGTGTTATGACTAAATGTTTCAGATCAATGATTAATTCAAGGCAAAATATCTTTGACTTTGTAGTACATAATATTTCATAATACCTTTGTAATACTAGAAATTGTTGCAACAAATCTGCAACATAAACATTGCATTGTTTTATGGAAGTAAAATAAAATGTAGTTTTTAGGCATGCAACATAAACACTGCATTGTTTTATGCATGTAAAATAAAATGTAGTTTTTATGCATGTGTAAACTGTATTTTATTTCCTGGAGTTCAGTGCTTTCCTATTAGCAGGAGGAAGTAAAAGAAGTCATTGTCCCTCACATAAACATTAGTTATAAACCTCCTCTAATTTTCCAAAGACAGGATGCACAAGGATGCCCATCTCAAAACATTCCTAAAATAGTCAACCAAGGAGCCTCAGGAACATTTGTGACAAATTAACTTATTCTTAACATAAACACTCAGAAATTTTAAACAACAATCTCCTTCTACCATGCACTGAACCCTGCGAATGGAAGTTAATATAAAGGTGATATGTAGGGAGGGTTCTTCTTACAGAGAATTGGCATTCACTTTGACAGTTCACCAGAGAGAAAACTGGAGGTGAAATGGTCAGTGGGACTAAGATTTGAGTGCTGCAATCGGGGTTCAGTATATCAAAATGATAGAGGTCAGACAGAGGTCATAAGGAGGAAGGCCAAGATAATCCAGCCAAAAAGAAGAGTGACCCAAAAGGGTGGAGTCCTATTGGTGCATCTAGCATTAAGACACAACACAGTATGGCCAGATCAGTAAAGTCAGCTGGGGATGGTGGCTCACACCTGTAAACCCCAGCACTAGAGAGGCTAAAGCAGGAGGATGGCAAGTTCAAGTCCAGCCAGGGCTGTACACCAAGATCCTGTCTCAAAAAACCCCCTAAAACAAACAATAAAACAAAAACAAAACATCAACAACAAAACAAAGGGAAAAAACAAGGTAAAACAAAACAAGACCACCACATTTATTTCAACCACTCTGATATTTCAGGAAAAGTTATTTTTACATAGATTTTATTAATAAGTAGAACTTGACTTTTAACTGCTCTATATCATCTATAACATTTTTCTAATAGAAAGGAAAGGCAAATGACATATTTCTCGACTCCCTTGTGTGACACAATGTGGGCTTGATACAGTATTTTGAAAATCTGAATGTGTTCAGTAATGACTAGATTCTTCCAATAAAATGCAATTTAAAAGAATTATGAAAGCTCTAACTAGGCATGCAACCTAATGTCGACTCTGAGCCTCCTTATTACCCAAAGAATCCAGTAGATGGAGGTCTTTCCCTTTTAAAACTCAAACCGCCTCAAAACATGTGGTTGGATTTACAATTCCTCAAGAAACAGTATAGGGGAAACAGCTGGGGAAAAATAATAGCCCTCCAAAGAGCATAACAGAAACACCACAATTTACCTGTTTTGTAATGATTTGAAAACTACATTATCAAAGTTAGGTTGTTTTCACTCCATGAGGTGAATGAGAAAGAGAGGAATAAATTGATTGGTTGCTGAAGCCAGGCTCTTGGTGGCTGCAGTTTTGTTTTACTTCCTGTATTAGTTCCATGCCCTTCTTGCCCCTTTTCAGTGAAAAATTCCCTGTGCTGTGGTTACATCTGTTTCTGCCCATTACAGTTCTTTGGAAGTAAGCACTGGATGAGCAGAAAAGGACTTCCTAAATTAGACCCTCCTGGGATGAGAAAAGGAGAGTATCCCAGTATCTTTTCCTGAAGGGCAAGACTGTAGGACAAAAGCCTCATTCTATCCTCTTTCTCCCAATGTATAATTTCCTTTTTCCTCTGACACTGGTCATCTTTGCCTTCATTCAGAGTGTTGTATACTAGCTCTGAAAATACCCAGAAATTATCCTTATTTTGACTGTCCCTGGTTGTACTCTAAATAACTGATGAGATTTAATCATTAAGATGAATTATATCGCCATTCATTTATTAGATTGGTTATTTAGCTCTCTGTCTCTTTGAAAGATGTTTGAAACAAAGGTAGTTAAAAGTCTGGGTTTGGAGCATGCCAATGTATGGTGTATGCTGGTATTTTTGCCAGTTTAGATCTCATTATGGAATCATGTCACTGTCAAGGAAGCCACACTTCTCTAACTCTAAAAGAGGCAGTTGAATGGCATTTCTATGTTCACACATTGAATTAATGAAACAATTATCTACAATGCCAACCTCCTCCACTAGTGTAGCTAGGTCCTTGAAATCGACATCATATACTATTCACTGAATTGCATCATAATTAGGTAATCATTCCTATGACCCCCCCCCTTCTGCTTAGTTCTCAAGTTCACAGTTAAGCTTTAATTTACAGCCTTGTCTCTGGTAATGGCTTCTAACTGCTCTAACTGCTCATCCATTTTCCTTGTGCTACAAGCAATAGGCATGAGCTCACGTTTCACTGAAAATTCATTTAACTATCTCCCCATATGCTTTTAAGGACAAAAAGGCAATTATGCTTAATTAAGATTTGAAAAACAGCAGCTACCACAACTTTTCCAGGTTAGTAGTATATAAGCATTCTGTCTTCAGCAGACAAATATCTGGATAAAATATTTGATGATATTTACTAAATGTTGAAAATTCACCACGAATCTAAGTGACTTTCATAAATAAAATTAAGTCATATTACCAATTTGCAAAATGGAGGGTTTAGGCTCCTTGACACAGCCCCAATTTCTATATTGCACAATAGTCAAGAAAGAAGGAAGCTGCAAAAGGAAGAAGTAAGGAGAGTACTCTCTCATAGTAAGTGGTGAACCTTCTCAGTTGACAGGTCTGAAGGAAGAGCCTACAAAAGGCTCTGTGCAGGTGGAGCATATTTTGAACACAACATTAGCATCACAATTTAAGAGACCAAAAATGATATTCAGATGGATAAAATCTGCCTTGAACAAAACACAGGAAATCACAAAATCCACAGAGCTCTAAGTTGCTTTGTTATTATTCAGACTATTTAAATTTTTCTTTAAATGTTCTTAATACAGTATAATAGCAATACATATGAACTAGTATTATTAAAAGTCCAAGGCAAGACTTGTGCTCAAGGGGTGAAAGCATTTGTTGTTACTGTTCTGTGATCAAAATGTGTTTTATGTCTTTGACTTAGCCATTTTATAAGCCAAAGCAATTTTTAAAAAGGTAGGGTATGATATTTAGACAAGAATGTTCTTGGGGAAAAATGTTCAGTGATGAGGATCTTTCCACTTCTGTGTGATATACTCAAAGCATCTCTTCTTTCTAGTTCTGTTACTAAAATAGCCAAGTTCAATGTTTGTATTTTTCTTTTGTAATAATGTGTTTCTGCATATATTTTGCCAGATGTCTTAGTCTCAGGCTCAGCATCTGGTAATAAATATTAAATACTGAACCTTTACTATAAAAAGTATAAAAACTGAGGAATTATTTTGTGCATTATTCATGTTTATAATATTCTCATGACTGTGACTTTGGTCTTAAAATATTTAGTACTTTTTAAGATCAAAATTAAAGTTTAGCTTATCATTTACTAGAAATGATAGCCTTTAAAATGTGTTCTAAAATAATTTTTAGACATAATGCTAATGGTTAAATAAAAGACAACCCATATTTAACTTATTTCAGCATTATCATATTGAAAATGAAAAAGAGCAAATGGAGGTTATAACATTTTCATGATTTCAACTCATGTAAAAAAGGTACATATTTTTAAGACAGAGCAATATATTCTCCCTCTGAAAACTAAAACATGCAGAAAAGGAAGAAGAGTAAAGTAATAATCACATGCATTTCCAGTACACAAGAATAAGCATACATAACATTTTATCTTTTTAATATGCTTTCTATGTACTTTTCAGCTAGATATACACAATGTACTTTGCATTATGTTTTTAATATTTACCTCATTTCCAAAGCAATTTCCTAATGAAATATACTGTAAATATTTTATGGCTGCATGATAATCTCTCTAATAGATGTAACATGATTTAGTTGGACAGTCTCCTACTGTTGATTGTCAGACTTTAAGCCTTTACAATATCACAGATGACACGAGGATGAGCATATTTGTGCATAAAATTTGTATGAATCTTGTAACAGCATGTATGCCTCTTTCTCAATAGAGCTGCAGGGACAAATCTGCAACCACACAAATAAATTAGAAATGTAGAGGGAATAGTGGATGTTTCCATACCTCACATTTTGACCTCCTTGAATTACTAGCCTGAGCAAGTTCTATTCTATTCTTAAACTAGAAGGATTTCAAGTTGGTATGACAATAAAATCTCACCCAAGTTGATGAAATCTTGGACATTTTAAGTTAAACCATTCATTTTGTGCAAAGCCAGGTACCTTCCTTATAATCCAAAAAAAGATTTATTTTTTTCTAAAGTCATTAAATTTAGAATCTTTACAAAGTTGTCTGAACTGTTTAAAAGAAAGTACCCTTCTATATTCCTCAATATTGATGAAAATATCTCTCCTTTCCTAATATGTAGCAATAGTTTCTTGAATAGGATGTTGGGAAATAAATTTCCATTTTGCTATGCATTTCTCTCTGTCAGGTATAAGCTCTGAAATTTGTGCTCATACATTTTAGAACCCTCTGTGGTTTTCATTCATATTTAAGCATAGGATAGGTGAGTGTGTTTATACCTACCTTGACCCAGGTTTTGAGTATCATTCCCCCTAAACATTAATGTTTTTAGGAGAAATTAAGATTTAATTAAAACATAAACATTTATAAGGATGCCTTTTTAATTTTTTTCACTACTTGGGGGTTGAACAAAGGGCTTCACACATACTTTGCATGCACTCTACCATTGGGCTGCACTCCCAGCCCATTTCTTGCTTTTTATTTTTTATTTTGAGACAGGATCTCACTAAGTTGTACAAGCTGCCACTGGCCTCAAATTCACAATCCTCCTACCTCCATCTCCAAAGTCATTGGGATTATAGGCTTGTGCCACCAGGCCAGACTTTTTAATTATTAAGAATATAAAAGATATACAAAATTGGGAACAATTTTTAAACTGTTTTTGAAAATGCCTCAAAAATAACAATTTAAAAACTTGTTTCATATCTTTGTCCACTCAGGATCTGACTATAGCTGCAAATCAGGCAAGATGAATTTTTCTAGTGATGAAAGTAAAAAATGCCTATCCTAGTTAATAGTAGGTATAAAACCTAATATTACACAGATTTTCCTTTCTGTCTGCCCTCATCAAGGAGTTTTCTCTCACCTTTGTTTTCTCTTCATCTCCAGTCAAGTTTACTCTCTCTCTACTGGATTTTTCTTAGAAGTGCATAAATATCTTTTAATATTTCCTACTAAAATACTAGAAAAGCTACAACAATAGTAATAATAAATAGTTTTCTTGCCACATGGTCAACGCTCTACTCTACTTCACATAGGTAGAATTAACTGCTGGAAACACTTGTCTGTAGTGTTGATTCTCAATGCTGGCAACATTTTGGAACCACATGGAGAACTATTTAAAATACACCAAGGTTCATAATTAAATCCAAGCTTTGGCCCCCTACTTCAGCACAGATGTTCTGATTTGATGTGAGATTAGACTGCTATGGATCAGGCATTGGAAATCCTACAAAATCCAACAGGTGATTAAAATATGGCTCCACAGGTGGGATACATAATCAATACTCTGTTTCTATTTCCGTATTTCCTATGCTTTCTTCGGGCTTGGATTTAGCTCAGTTGGTAGAGCGCTGCGCTGCAGTCTCTGAGGTCCTGAGTTCAATTCCCAGCACCACAAAAATGGGAGCAATGGACCTGGTAATCCACTCCCAAGGCAATCTCGAAACAGTCAGCCATTGAAAATCCTATGAGGGTCGCTATGAGTCGGATACTGACTCGACCGACGGCAATGCTTTCTTCAACCTGCTCTAAGATGCCTTCCCTCAACACCACTCCACTGAATTTCATCAAGCAGTTACCAATAACTTCCATGTAACCAGATCCAGTAATCACCTCTTTAATTTTATCTTACCTTCTTAACAGCATTTCACCCAGGTGACTGTTTCCTTCCTGCCAGCTTCATTTTTCTTGCCTTCCATAATAACATATTCCATTAATTTTCTTTCTATTCATAAGGCCACCTCTGATTCACTTTGGTGGTGCTTCTTAGGCTGACCTTCTAAATGTTATGCCCTAAGGCTCAAATATGAGACCCTTATTTTGTTTCAACTTAAACTTTCTCCCTAGGCAACTCATTTAGTATGATGGATTTAAATATCTATGCGCAGATGGGCTGGGATTTAGCTCAGTTGGTAGAGCACTGCTCTGCAGTCTCTGAGGTCCCGAGTTCAATTCCCAGCACCACAAAATGGGAGAAGGATGTGGCAACCCACTCCCAAGGCAATCCTGAAACAGTCAGCCATTGAAAACCCTATGAGGGTCGCTATGAGTTGGACTCAACTCTATGGCACCTAACAACAACAACAACAACATGCGCAGATAACTCTCAGATTATTAACACTAACCTTGATTAATCAAGATTATAAATCCATCTGCCTATTTGATACCTATATTTAAATATCTATGATGGCAACTCAACAAATCCCAAACAAAAGTCTTCATTCAGTCCCACCCAACCCTAAAACATTCTTCCTTTGATACTCTCCATTTTAGCAAGTGGCACTGCCAATCAATTAGTAGCTAACAAATAATATTTAGGTTTTTTACTTATCCATTCTACTAGCAAATCGTATTGACTCTATTTTTACAGATATCCTATCCAATTCATCTATATCATCTCTCTTAGTACTGTCATAATTCAAATTCTGCTTTTGACTATCAAGTTCTACTCTAACTGGTGTTCCTGCTTATATTTTGTTAATGTTAATTTTAAGTGTTAAATTTGCTACATTAAGGAACCCCTAAAAATCTGAAAAATTATTCTTTTGGGTGTTTCTGTGAGAGATTTAGCATGTGACTCTAGTGGATTATGTCGGGAAGATCCATCCTTAATGTGGACAGGCATCATGCAATTGGCATGAGACCTGGAGAGAACAAATACAGAATGTAAACTGGTGTTCGCCTCACACCCAGTCTGGAACACACTAGTCTCCTGGCTTGGACCTCATAATAACAGGCGTGGTGACCACTCGACTTCAGGATTTCATCAGTGGCCTCTCTGTGGGTACTCACGGTTTTGGCCTTACAATGAGAGTTATGCCATCACTTTACCAGGTTCTGAGACTTTCAGTCTTGGCATAAGCCACACTACTTGCATCCTAGCCTGCAGAAGGCCTGCTATGGGATTTCTCAGTCACCATAATTATGTGAAGCAATTCCTGAATAAATCCCCTGCCCTATATCTATATGCATATCCTTTTCTTCTATGGACTGGGGAATGGGGATGCTGATCTAACAGGAGGTGAAGTTCAGGTGGTAACGCAAGCCATGGGGAAGGGCTGTAAATCAGATGTAAACACAAGTGGACCTGCTTCTGCTCCCTGGCCTGGTGGTTGGGGACCCCTGTCCTATTGATTCTCTTTCTCCAGAGAACCCTGACTAATAATACAAACTTTCTTTTTTACAGTCACTATTTCAAAGTACTGGCATAATAATTAAATAAAAATATAATTTTGTTAATATGTTTTATAAATCCTCCAATTTCTTCAAATCATTTAGAATAAAACCAATCTCTTTAGAATAGTATACAAGACTCTCTATCATTTGTCTCTCTTTACCTTTCTATCTACATCTTTTATCAACTCCTCTCTCACAAAACTAGCAGCTATGGGAGCCATTTGTCCCCTCCTCCCTCAAATTTCATATGTGGAGATAAGGCCTTTAAGAGGAAATTACAGTTAAATGTACTCACACTGGTTGAAATTTTTTTTTTCCGGTAGTGGGGATTGAAGCCATGGCCTCGCACTTGCATGCTTTGCTAGTGCTGTACCACTGAGCTGCACCCCCAGACCATTTTTTACTTTTTTTTGAGACATGGTCTCACTAAATTACACATACTCCCTCTGGTCTTGAACTTGCAATCCTCCTGACTCTGCTTCCTGAGTCGCTGGGATCGCAGGGATGCACCACCACACCCAGCTCAGGTGGAAAACTAATCTAGGAGGATTGGTGGCTTTATAATTTCCAAATCTACCACATATGTCAGAACTTTTGAGCACTGTTAGTTAGTGAAAATTATCAGGTAAGAATTAAGGTGATACGTCTAGAACATGAACAGGAATTTAAATCTTTCTGTCTCTCTGCCTCCCTATTTCTGCACACACACTGAGAAGAATTGATGTGAACACACAGTGAGAAGCCTACAAGTCAAAACAAGGAGCTTCAGAATGAATCTTACCTGGCTGACACTTTGATCACATCTGTGAAGAATACATTTCTGTTGTTTAAGTTACCAAGTCTATGATACTCTGTTATGGTAGCCTGAGCAGATTAAGACAAATTTTCTTTCTTTTCTTCAGAAATACAAGCTTCTCCACATCTCATTACTTTTCACTAATAGTGTCTTTTCCGTTTGAACACTCTCCCAAGCCATTACATGGCTCCACATATTCGTAGGCTCAAATGCCACATTCTCGGAGAGACCTTCCTGAACCCTTCAATCTGAAGCAGCCATCCTGCACAGTTGCTCTGACCCTAGTTCATTTTGTTCATAACACTTTGCCTGACTTTGGAATTGTACTGTGTATTTTCTCATTTGTAAATTATTCATCCACCCAATTAAGCTCCATAAAAGCTGGAACTATATCTGTCCCATCCCCTATGGTATCTTTTACTATTTTGATGAGTGCCTGGCACATAGCATTACATTTATAGATTCTTGTTGAATCACAGATATCTGGAACACATAATAAAAATCCAGCAAAGCCACATGACATCCACAGAAGAAAAATCTCAGGATCTGAGAAATACTCACATGGTTTGAAGGAGCAATGTGAGGTTGATGTGGTATGGACAGAAATGCAATGATTATATATAGGTCTCTCATATTTTTACCTTTTTGAGTGGTGGTACTGATTGGATAGAATTGTTGCATGGGAAGAGTACAGCTAAACTGGCAGACAGATAGCATCTGCCTCCAGCTCGGAATAAAAGGAGAGCTTAAACAATAGTTTAGAACACATATTGATCAGATAGAGTAATAAGTTAGAAATAGGTAAGGGCATATAAAAAATATCCACAGGTTAAGTAAATACCATCAACTGCAGAAAAAGTTTGAAAAGGGAGGAATCAGCACAGCAGGTCAATGAGAGTGCGCTAGTAAAAACATGGAGGTTTGTTCCAGCAGGAAGAGAAAATCATAAGTTACACAGAGCTGCACCGTCAGGAAACTCACCAGCAATTCCTCCTGCATGGACTGCACAGACAGTGGAGAGAGCCCGGGGTTCAATGAGGTTACAATCCAAAGTGGAGAAGAACTAAGGAAACCACAGTGGATGATCCCCCACTGCCCAGATCCCAGAGCACAGAGACGATACAGCCCAGGGGAAATTTCAAGCTGGTGTCTGGAGCTCAGATACGCTGCAGAATGCAACCCTGGCAACCCGTCAACATCCTGCTGATAAGACATGGGCAGCACTTCCCACAGAGCAACTGGTGAATGAGTCTCACACACCAGGTGCAGCCGCCATTCCCCTGCCGCTGAGGTCTCAGCCATGCAGTTTGCAATAGGAGAGCAGTGGATCATGCACTGGACCACAGACTTAAGATCCACCAGGAATGGCAAAATATCACCCCACCCACTGCAGAGAGGGATCCCCGAGTGAGTGTGGCAGGGCTCAGGACTGGAGAGTAGGCAGAAGGCCCAGCATTGAGATCTGGCTTGCACAGCCATCTTCTCTTGCCATTTAGGCTGTGCTCTCTGAACTGAGATCTCAGTGCACAAGCTCTGTAAGGGAAGGCAGAACTCTTGGAAGGACAGCAGAGGTCACGCCACCTCTCTACTAAGGCAGCATAGGCAGAACACCCCATAGGGTGAGTCTCTGAGAGCACCCTGAAACCTGGTCCAGCCCAAGAGACCAGCCTGGACTTTGGCCATCATCCCCTATCTGAGGGATGCTGTGTAGAAACCTCTCCCCCAAGACCCACCAGCTTTCAGAGAGAGAGCAGACAGGGAAAATTCCTTTCCCTGTAGCAGAACTGAGAAACCTCAAAATAAAGCTGTCTTCACTGCTTAGGAAAAGTTACACAAGAGAAGAATGAAAATAGATCTATAGACAGAGACACCAGTAGGGAAGAAGTTGAACAAAGACACTGTACAGCTTCCCCTGACAGCAGCAGGCAAGAAGGAGATACTGTGGAACACTGGGCAAGGACTCTCACCTAATGGAAGTGAGGTGGGACCCTCTCAGAGGGTTGATGACTGCTTCTGGTAGTAGGAAAGGTAGTTAAACCTGAGCTCTTTAGCATACCCTACTTCCTATTCTTTTCCTTTTATGTGTTCCTTTGTGTGTGTGTGTGTGTGTGTGTGTGTGTGTGTGTGTGTGTGTGTCTGTGTATGTGTGTGTGTACGTTTTATGGTTGTTGATCTTGTTTTCCTTCCATTTTTTTCTTCATTGCTTGTTGTTTTTTTTTCGTTGTTTTTGTCTGTGTGCATTTTGATGCTATTCTTTTTTGTACTGTTTTGTTTTTTCTACCTTTTTATCTTTTTTCTTTTTTTGTTGCTAGTTTGGTCTGGTTGTTATCGTGTGTGTGTATGTGTGTGTGTGTGTGTGTGTGTGTGTGCGCATGCACGCGTGCGTGTTGTTTTGTTGTTGTATTCTGTTCTGATCTGTTTTTTCTTCCTTTTGGGGGGCTTATTTGTTTTATTCTGCTGTATTTTATTTTCATTCTTTTCCCATCTCCTCTCCCGCCTCCTCTCCAGTAGGGAAATAGAGATTGTTGCCACCCTGGTCCCCAGTCTCACTGGAATAGTGAACTGGAGAGTGGGAAACTGAGAAGTGGAGAGTCCAGGGCATGGAGAAGAGCAACATGAGCTGATGGCTTCCTAAACCAAGGAGAACCAGTCTAGAACAAGGATCATCTTGGGTTTTGTAGGGCTGATGATTAAGAGTAATAGTCCCATAGCCTTCAGAAACTAGGACTCACAGTGTAGGCTGTAGACCAATCCAGGGCTGAGAATTCGGGGGACAGAGAAAAAATGAAGAGGACAGCACTGAATACAGAGACTGCAGCAGATCTTAAACATCAGGAATTGAGGCTGCAAACTAGAGGGCAGGTGAGTGAGAGAAAAGTGCTAGAGATTCATCATCACCCAAACTCAAAGGAACTCCAGAGGATGAAACTCTTCACATTCTGAGGAGATGGAACCTAACTCCCAGACTGAGCAATGGACAAGCCTCAGCAAAAAAATACACAAAACATGACAGGACACCCTGGATCTGAAGATCCTATAGGCCAAAGCCTCTCAACAGACAATTGCATGCAATCCTGATTGCTAGAGATATCAGAGTCAGAATTCAGAATTTTGATTATAAATATGCTAAGAGATGTGAAAGCTTAACACTGCCAGCACCCTTGAAATCTTGGAGAAGAAGGTATCTCATTTGGAGACTGTATTCTCTGCTGAGGTAGAAACTATTAGAATGAATAAGGCTGCAATCCTTGAGATGCAAGACAAGCTGAAGGAAATAAACACTTCAAAAGAATCCTTGATTTCTAGATTGGATGAGGCAGAACAAAGGATCTTACATGCAGAAGGAGTACAAGATATTAATTAAACACTAGCTAAGATGGAGAAAATGATGAAATAGTATGAACAGGATCTATAAGAGGTTTCAGAAAAAATGAGAAGACAAAACATAAGAATTCAGGGAGCTCATGAAGAAACAGAAGGCAATACAAGAGGATTAGGAAATTTATTCCAAGAAATACTAAATGAAAACTTCCCAAACCTAATGCAAGAGATAGATACCTATACAACTAAATCATCCAGAACCCTGCCCAGAGTAGACCAAAACAGATCCTCTCCATGACACATTATTGTATGAATGCTTACATTAGACAGCAGAGAAGCAGGTGGTTTTTTTTTTTTTTTTTTTTTTTTTTTTGGTACTGGGGGTTGAACCCAGGGCCTTGAGCTTGCATGCCTCTGGTCTCGAACTTGAGATCCTCCTGTCTCTGCCTCCTGAGCCACTGGGATTACAGGCATGTGCAACCACACCTGGCCAGAGAAGCAGTTTTGAAAGCAGCAAAGAAACAGCAACAACTGACTTAAAAAGGCAAACCCATTAAAATAACCGCGGACTTCCCCACATCAACACTGAAGGCCAGAAAAGCCTAGACACATATCAATCAAGTTCTAAAAAAGAACAGCTTCCAACCAAGAATATATTATCCAGCAAAGTTACCATTCAGAGATAAGGAGTTTAGATGAGGAGTATAAGACATTCTATGATATTGCCATGTTCAAATGATTTGCAGCCATCACACCAGCATTACAGAGGATCCTCAATCAACTACCACATACGTGGGAGATAAGACAATCCCACATGGAAGATCAAAGAAATGAACAACTAATATGAGAGGAAATCAAGAAAGAAATAAGATAAACATGAATCAATAAAAAATAAGAAGCACTAACTGGATACATAACATTTCTCAATATTTACTTTTAATGTAAACAGTGATATCTTACTAATAGATATAGACTGGCCAATTGGACGAAAAATTATAAAGCCTTGATATGTGCCATTAAAGAGACTCATCTAACTGACAAAGACTGTAAATAGTTGAGAATTAAGGACAGGAACACTATAAACCAAGCAGGGGGAAAAAAACACAGGAGTCATGATACTAATTTCAGATAGATTAGACTTCAATCCAAAACTAATTAGAAGAGACAAAGGACACTACATATTAAAAGGATCAATCAACCAGGAACCAATAATGTTACTTAATATATATATTCCCCCAATACAGGGGCTACCTAGCTTCATAAAACAAACTTCATGGGAAATAAAGGAATATATTGGACTAGACATAGTAAATATGGGAGACTTCAATACCCCACTTTCACCAAGAGACAGGTCATTAAAACAAAAAAAATCAACAGAGAAACAATGAGCTTGATTTGTACCTTAGACTAACTGGAACTCATAGATAGCTACAGAATATTCCCTCAATCTGATGAGGAATACACATTCTGCCCAGCACTAAATGGAACTTTCTCTAAGATAGACATATGTTAGTACACAGAAAGAGCCTCAATAAATACAAAAAAGTAGAAATCACCCCTGTAACTTGTCAGACCACAATGGAATAAAACTGGAACTCAGAAGCAAGAAAAACATCAGAAATTTTACAAATTCATGGAGACTAAGTAATGCACTGCTCTATTGATCAATGGCTATTGAGGAAATTAAAGCAGAAAATAAAAAATTCCAGCAATCAAATGAGGATGAAAACACATCTTACCAAAACTTATGGGATACAGCAAAAGCAGCTCTGAGAGGAAAATTCATAGAATTGAGTGCCTTCATCAAAAAGTTAGGGATGGGCCAAATAAATGATTTAATTACACATCTCAAGGCATTAGAAAGCCAAAAACAAATCAATCCCCAAAGGAGCACTCAGACAGAAATAATCAAGATCAAGGCAGAGATATCTCAATTAAAATCTAAAAAGATAATTCAAAGAATTAATGAGACTAAGAGCTGGTTCTTTGAAAAGATTAATAAAAATAGATGCTCCCCTAGTCAATCTCACCAAAAGGAAAAAATAAAAGACAAAAATCATGAAAATTAGAGATGAAAAAAGAATAACCACCAATTCCAATTAAATCCAGAAAATCATCAGGGGAGACTTTGAGAAATTGTACTCTCAAAAATAAGAAAATACACAAGAAATGGATAAATTTATTAACATATATGATTTACCAAAATTAAGCCCAGAGGATATAAGTGAGCTAAACAAATTCATTACATATGCTGAAATAGAAATGGTAATAAAAAGTCTCCAAAAAAGAAGACCCCAGGACCTCATGGGTTCACAGCAGAATTCTTCCAAACATTCAAAGAATTAATATGACTTTTCCTCAAATTATTTCAAACACTAGAAAAGGAGGGAGCATTCCCAAATTCATTCTACAAAGCAACTATCACCTTGATACCTAAGCCAGGCAAGGATACATCTAAGATAGAGAATAATAGCCCAGTTTCCCTAATGAACATAGATGCAAAAATTCTCAACAAAATCCTGGCAAAAAGAATTCAATGACATATTAAGAAAATAGTTTACCATGACGAAGTGTGATTTATTCCACAGATGCAAGGCTGGTTCAACATATGAAAATAGATTAATTTGTAATGTAATTCAACATATCAAGAGGCTCACAAACAAAACTCACATGATCACTCAGTCGATGCTGAGAAGGCTTTTGACAAAGTGCAACATTTTTTATGATAAAAACTCTGTAGAAAATAGGCATTACAGGAGAATATATTTTACATAATAGAGCCCATTTATCACAGACCTATATCTAACATCATATTAAATGGAGAAAAATTAAACCATTGACTCTAAGATCTGGAACAAAACAAGGATGTGCACTTTCTCCTATCTTATTTAACATTTTGATTGAAGTCCTAGTCAGGGTAAATAGACTAGAGAAAGAAATCAAAAGGATATAGATAGGCAAAGAGGAGGTCAAATTATCCTTATTCATGGATGACATGATACTTTACCTAAAGGACTCAAAAAATTCTTCTAGAAAACTTTTAGACTTAATTAACTCATTTAGCAAATGGGCAGGATACAAAATTAGCACTCAAAAATCAGTAGCCCTCCTTTACACCAATTGTGAGCAGGAAGAGAATGAAATTAAGGCTACAATCCTTTTCATGATAGCCCATCAAAAACAAATACTTGGGAATCAATCTAACCAAAATACTGCAGATCTCTACAAGAAAAATTTCAAATCATTAAAGAAAGTAATTGCAGAGGATACTAGAAGGTGGAAGGACCTCCCCTGCTCTTGGATTGGGAGAATCATTATTGTAAAAATGGCTGTCCTACCAAAAGAAATCTATAGATTTAACACAAACCCCATTAAAATTCCAATGACAGACTTTACAGAAATAGAAAAAAATTATCCAAAAATTCACATGGAAACACAAACGACCATGTATAGCCAAAATACTCTTAAGCTCCAAAACTATTGCAAGTGGGATCACAACACCTGACTTTATACCACAGGGCTGCAGTAGCAAAAACAGCTTGGTACTGGAACAAAAACTGGCCTGAAGACCAATGGAACAGAATGGAGGACCCAGAGATATACCAACACATCTATAGCCACCCGATCTTTGAAAATGGAGCAAAGCAGGAAAATTGGAGAAAGGATAGCATCTTCAACAAATGGTGCTGGGAAACTTGGATTTCCACCTGCAGACAAATGAAAAGAGACCCACACATCTCAATTTGCATGAGACAACTCGAAATGGATAAAAGACTTCAAAATAAAACCAGATACCTTAAAATTACTAGAAGAAAGATACACAATACACTCCAAAATAGGAAAGCACTTCCTTAATGAGACTGCAATTGCTTAGGAAATCACAACAAGGATAAATGGAATTACATGACATTAAAAAGCTTCTGTACAGTAAAAGAAACAATCAACAGAGTAAAGGAAGAGTCCACTGAATCAGAGAAAATCTTCACATCCTACACATCTAACAGAGGACTAATTTCCAGAATTTACAAAGAACTCAAGAAAGCAGCTCCCAAGACAACAAATAATCTAATACACAAGTGGGCAAAGGAATTGAATAGACAGTTCTCAAATTACAAAGTTCATAATGCCATGAAACACATGGACAATTCTCAATATCCCTAGCCATTAGGGAAATGCAAATCAAAACAACTCTGAGATTCCACCTTACCTCAGCAAGAATGGCCAAGATCAATAAAACAAATATCAAATGTTGGCAAGGTTGTGGAGAAAAGGGAGCCCTCTTACACAGTCTTTGGGGCTGTAAATTGGTTGAATCCCTTTGGAAATCAATATGGAGATACCTCAGAAAACTAAAAATAGAACTGCCATATGACCCAGTTCTACCACTCCTGAGAATATACCCAAAGGAAGATGAGTCATCATACCACAGAGACACCTGCATCTCCATATTCACTGCAGCATGTTTCACAATAGCAAGGATATGGAATCAACAAAAAGTGCACATCAACAGAAGAATTGATTTAAAAAATTATGCTACATATACACAATGGAATACTACTCAGCTATTAAAAAAATGAAATAATGTCATTTGCAGCAAAATGGATGGAATTGGAGAACATCATCCTAAGTGAATGAACACAAGCCCCAAAAGAGAAATATCATATGTTCTCACTGATATATGGGTGCTGAATCAAACACAAAGAAAGGAAAAAAATTCTATTCATAAGCTGAAACATAAAAAAGAACAATTAAACTTAGCACAGAAGAGACAATTTAAGGACTAGAAAGAATGGGGGAGGGATCTAGCAAAGGGAAGCAAAGATTGGAAGATGGAAAAAAATAAAATATACTAGAATACCTAAAACAAAAACAATAATAATACCAAATACTGGCAATAACACAAACAGAATAGGTCACTCAGGTAATATTGATGAGAATTTAAACAGGTAGATCACTATGGAAAAAAGTTCAGATTTATATCAAAATCGGGATGCGCATATATAGATAAATATTCACACAAAAAGAAATGCAAATAGAAAGGAGACCATTGGTGGGGAGGGTGGGTATGGGGAAGGAGAGTTATGAGAGGGTAAGGGGGAAGTTATGTGAGTAATGTACAATGAAATGCATATATGGAAATGTCATAATGAGTTCCATTAAGTTATACATTAAAATTACTAATATGTATAATATATATATACATATATATACATATATATATACACATATATATATGTGTATGAAAGAATTGTTACATGGGTATTGTTCATTTGCAATTTTCACAAAGCCCATGCACATGTATATTATGATTTCTTCTCAGTTAAGAAAAATGAAGCTCCTATAAATAAACCCGCCTGCAACCATAGCCCTGTGGCATCCGATCCTGTCAGATCCCAGAAGCTAAGCAGGGTCAGGCCTGGATGGGAGACAGCCTAGGAACACCAGAAGCTGTAGGCTTGGGAGAAGGACCTGGCAACCCCCTCCCAAAAATCAATCTGCCATTGAAAACCCTATGCACAGCAGAGAAGCACTGGCAATAGTGTTTCCCCTGTTGTACAGAAGGTCGATATTAGTCGGATACCGATTCGAAGGCACCTAACAACAACAACAACAATAAATAAACCTTACCGAAGGTAACATGTAAGTAAGCAAGATTTGGCCTGATATTATCACAATGTTTGTTTTCCTTTTAGGGTGCCATGCTGCTTTCCCCAAAGTTCCGTTGAGACACAATTAGATATTTAATTCCATCTGAAAAAATCTGTGTCAGGATTTTAGGGATCCCCAAGGAAACTTCATGTCCTGATATATTAGGTACAATCATTAAGAAAATAAACTTGGTGGAGTCCGCAAGTCTCTACCAGATACTCTATAATTCTACAATACTAGAAAATATTTATTGACAACTTATGGTAGAAAACCAACATGATCTGACATTTGAAGGATGTTAAAGCACTTGGTACCACAGCAGTAGCTTATTGCTCCATAACATCTCTTACCCGCCAACAGAATGTTATGGAGAATTTGGAAGATGTTATGTTGTTGTTGGTGGTGTTAGGTGCTGTCGAGTGAGTATCCGACTCATAGCGACCCTTATAGGGTTTTCAATGGCTGACTGCTTTGGGATTGTCTTGGGAGTGGATTGCCAGGCCCTTCTCCCATTTTTGCGGTGCTGGGAATTGAACTCAGGAGCTCAGAGACTGCAGCGCAGCACTCTACCAACTGAGCTAAATCCCAGCCTGGAAGATGTTATACTGAGGTAATAATAACCATGTTGTCGGGTGCCATGGAGTTAGGTCTGACTCATAGGGACTCTGTGAATGACAGAACAAAATACTAGCCAATGCTGTGCGATGCACATGATCATTTATATTTGAGGCCAATGTTGTAACCACTGTGTTTCTTCTCATTCTGAATTGTGCCACATCAGAAAAAGGAGATCCCAGGGACTGTATACCATCCTGTCATTAAAGTTGACTACTTTGAGGAGGCAACACTTTCCTAATCGTTTCTTGAATGCCTTCTTGCTTGGGAAGTTCATTTTACTGGCACTATATTTAACAGTGTTTTTCAGATATTCATAGGGCTTTCAGTGGCTAATTGTTTCAGGAATGGGCTGCAGGCTCCTTCTCCTTAGTCTGTTCTAGTCTGGAAGCTCACCTGAAACCTGTCCACCATGGGTAGTCCTGTTGGTATCAGAAATACTGGTAGCATAGTCTTCAGCATCACAGCAACATGCAAGCCTACACTGCATGACAAGCTGACAGAAATATGGGGGAATAATAACCATAGCCAGCATTTATTGAAAGTTTCATCTTTCCAGGCTCTGTTCTCGTAACTGTATGATGCAGGTGTTAACCCCATTTTAGTACTAAGAAAACTGAGTCCTGGATAAATCAGCTGTGACAGAGTAAAACCTCTCATGTTTAAATACTTTACATTTTATTCTACAAATAAAGATGGCAATATTAGGGAGGCATGTGCCTCAATATCTTCCATTAAAGAATTCCTTTCATCCTATATAAGTGGTTACCCCAGTACTTTAAGAGAAAGATTGGTTTGTGTCTGGTCAGCCACTCCCCCAGAGGGGATTTGCTATAATTTCAGAGGTTTCTCTGTTGTGGCCAGCTTTGTCTGAGGAATACTGTGCCTTGCACTAATTTCCTAAGAGAAGCAGCTCATAGTAAGACTACCAGAAAAAAAATATTTATGTAAGAGTCTCATTACAAAGAAGTTCCAGTAATTTGCAATAGCAAATCTATGAAAATGCCTTTTTTCATCAGATCCAGAGATGTTTTTCACTCATTTTATATAATTTATTGTCTGCTAGAATTTATTTTAATCAAAGGAAATTCACTTAAGCCATAATCAAATGTTTGCTTATTATAAAAAATCCCACATTCATTTTTGGCCAAAATTCACTCTTTCCTGTCTGTTTTAATCACCAGTTAACTTTTTCTTTTCAATGTACCATCATTCATTTTTAATCAACTAAATTTTTAAAGATACTGTGAGAATTACTACTATAAAAAACGAACATACTTTACTCTTGAACTTTCTCTGTCCTCCCATTATTCTCATTTTCTATGACAAATGTTTTCATCTTTAATTGCTTTTGTTGCATAAATTGCTCTCCTTTAGAAAATTCTTTATCCATGCCTGTCATTTAAAACTACGCTTGTAGCTTGTCCCCACCCTTCCTACTCTTGCTTCAACAACACAGAAATTGACAAGATCATGAAAATGGAGTCTTGTTCTTTATAATATCATAGACTTTACATCTTCCAGACCTCTTTATAGTCAGGTCCTGCCAAATAGTTTGATTCAAATTTGCCACAGGAATGAAGAAAATGTGAGATGTCCCAAAATATGGGAATAAGGAAACAGGCAATTTCATCATTTTATCCTTGTGTCATGCCAAAATGATATGGCTTATAAGATTAAGAAAACAATGACAGCTTTGAGATTTGGAGGGTAAATTGTCTTTTTATATCATGTGTTGATTAATAACAGCAACTAGGCTTTTCAGATATGTTTTTGATTGCCAATTAGGGATATAAGTAATCAATTCTTGATATCTTGTGATTAAAAATTACGTTTTATACTGTCAGACTCATTTCTGCACCATTTGTCTAGGCTGTTCTTCCTTCAACCCCCAATCCTTACTTCTTTTTCCTTGGAACTATTTTTCTACTTCTAGGTACTACATCCAGAGAGGGAATTACTACAATTGTCTTCTGTTTTGCTCATGAATGAGGGTTTTTAACATTATCATTCCTTTGTTTCTTGCTAGGTATTTTTAGGATGATCTTGCTTAGGTTTACATCACTTATATTTTATCTTTTCATTTATAATTCACCCCCATAGTTATTTTAAAACCCGAAACTTTCCATGTTGCACAAAGCAAATTCTATTTCTATCCCATTACAGAAATTACATTTTAAAAATTCTTCATTTTATATAAAACAGAAGATGATTTTTAAAAAATAGCCACAATGAAATTTCTTCATCTCTCAGTGTCCAACTTAGTCTAAAGGAAAGAGTCCTCCTTCAAATTTCTCCATTTATAACAATTATAACTTGGTTGAATCAGTCTTCACATATTCATCTTGAATACCTGACCCAGTTTTTGTTGGAATCATTGCCCTTTTAGTGACATTCCAGAGTTGAGTTTTTTTTTTTTTATAATGATCTTAGGACTGTGTGTGTGTGTGTGTGTGTGTGTGTGTATGTGTGTGTGTGTGTGTGTGTGTGTGTGTTAACTATATTGACTGAGCTTCCTGTCTCTTCCCAAGTGACAAATTTTCACACATTGTTATTGTTGTTTTTAGGTGCCATCGAGTCCTGTCCAACTCATAGTGACCTCCATGGGGTTTTCAATGGCTGATTGTTTCAGGATTCCCTTGGGAGTGAATTGCCACATCCTTCTCCCATTTTTGCATTGCTGGGAACTGAACCCAGGACCTCAGAGACTGCAGAGCAGCACTCTACTAAGTGAGCTAAATCCAAGCCCATTGTTATTCTTAGGTGCTGTTAAATTGGGTCTAACTCATAGCAACCCTATGTACAACAGAATGAAACACTTCTTGACACTGTGCCAGACACATGATCTTTTCTATGTTTAAGCTCATTGTTCCAGCCATTGTGTCAACCCATCTAGTTAAGGGTTTTCCTTCTTTTGTTGACCTGTCATACTCCCAAACATGATGACCTTCACGAGGGATTGGTCCCTCCTGACAACAGTTCAAAATATATAAGACTTAGTCTAACCATTCTTGCTTCCCAGGGGCACTCTGGTTGTCCTTTTTCTAGGACAGATCTGTTGGTTCTTTTGGCAGTTCATGTTATATTCAATATTCATCTCCAGGACCATAATTCAAAAGCATCAATTCTTCTTTGGTCTCCCTTATTCAATAGCTTTCACAAATATATGATACAATTGAAAATAACATGGCATGAGTCAGGTATACTTTCATCTTCATTGTGACATCTTTACTTTTCAACACTATACAGAGGTCTTTCACAACAGCATTTCCCAATGCATCTTTGGATTTCTTGACTGCTGCTTCTGTGAGTATTGATTATAGAACCAAGAAAAGCAAAATCTTGCACAACACATTAGTTATTGCTTAACACCACCTCAGTCTTTATCTTACAAAGATGATTATTCCCACGGTGCAGTAATAAATCCTGTAAATTTCCTTGACAAATGACCTTGATTCACACCCAATAATTTTCACATGATTAACATTGCCTATAAGTCTTCATCCCTGCATGTTTGTCAGTTTGATGTCTTGTGGGGGACTGAGTGTTATTGTGATGCTGGAAGCTATGCTACTTATATTACAGATACCAGCAGAGTCACCTATGGTGAATAGGTTTCAGCTGAGCTTCCAGACTAAAGCAGGGTAGGAAGTAGGACATGACAAACAACTTCTGAAGAAATTAGCCATTGAAAATCCTATGAATAGCAGAGAAATATTGTCACATATAGTGCTGGAAAATGAGACCCCTAGATTGGAAGGTAGTCACAAGACTACTGGGAAAGTGTCACCTTCTCAAAGTAGAGTCTACCTTAAACATGGAAATGGAGTAAAGGCCCGTTGATCTCTATCTGCTGATGTGGTACCATTCAAAATGAGTAGGAACAACCATAAACTTCCATTAATAATTACAACATGAAACATAGGTGGTATGAATCTAGGAAAACTACAAATCATCTAAAGGAAAATGGGGCACGTAAACATTGACATTCAGATGTCAGTGAGGTAAAAGAGACTGGCCTAGGCCATTTTGAGTCAGATAATCATATGGTCTACTATGCTGGGACTGACAGATTAAAGAGAAATGGGATTGCACTCATTATCAAAAAGACATTGCAAGATCTGTCTTGAAGTATAATGCTTTCAAATATAGAATAATATCCATAAGCCTGCAAGGAAGGCCAGTTAATACCACTATTATTCAAATGTCTGCACCCACCACTAAGGCCACAAATGAAGATAGGGAAGATTTTTATCAGCTTCTGCAATCTGAAACAGATTAAACATGCAATGAAGATGTACTGATAATTACTGGCTACTGGAACGTAAAAGTTGGAAACAAAGAACAAGGTTCAGTATTCAGAAAATATGGCCTTGATGACAGAAACAATATTGGGTGGCATAGGATAGAATTTTGTCAGACCAATGACTTCTTCATTTTACATTCTTTTTCTCACCAACATACATGGTGACTATATATATGTAGTTCACCAGATGGAACATAAAGAAACCAAATTGAGTACATTTATGGAAAGAGACAATGGAAAATCTCAATATCAAATGTCAGAATGAGATCAAGTGCTGATTTTGGATCAGATCATCCACTGCTCACATGCAGGTTCAAACTGAAACTCAAGAAAATTAGAACAAGTGTATGAGAGCCAAGGTATAACCTTGAGTATATCCCACCTGAGTTCAGAGACCACTTCAAGAGTAGGTCTGATTCTTTAGACATTAATGATCAAAAACTAGATGAGTTGTGGCATGACATGAAGGACACCATTCATGAGGAAAGCAAAAGATTATTAAAAAGACAGGAAAAAAATGAAAAGACCAAATTACATGTCAAAAGAGACTCTGAAACTTGTCATTGAATGCTGAGCAGCTAAAATAAAAGGAAAACATGATGAAGTAAAGGAACTACACAGAAGATTTCAAAGGACAGCTGGAGAAGACAAAGTCAAATAGTATAATGGCATGTGCAAAGAAATGGAGATAGAAAACCAAAAGGGAAAACAATGTTTTGTTTTCCTAAAGGTTAAGGAATTGAAGAAAAAATTCAAGCTTTGGGTGGCAACAGTGAAGGATTCCATAGGGAAAATATTAAACAATGCAAGAAACATCAAATGAAGATGGAAGGAATACACAGAGTTATACAAAAGGGAACTGGTGGGCGACCCATTATTTCAAGAGCTTGCACAAGATCAGGAATCAATGGTATTGAAGGATGAAGTGGAAGCTGCCTTGAAGGAATTGGTGAAACATAAGGCTCCAGGAATTGATGGAATACCAATAGAGATGTTTCAACAACAGATGCAAACCTGAAGGTGCTAAATTTTTTCCCAAGAGATTTGGAAAACTGACTGGAAGAAATCCATATTTGTTCTTATTCCCAAGAAATGGGATGCAAACAAGTGGTGAAGCTATCAAAGTATATTATCAATATCACACAGAAGCAAAAATTTTACTAAGGATCACTCAAAAGCAACTGCAGCGCTATATAGACAAGGAACTGCCAGAAAATCAAGCTGGATTCAGAACATTGTATGTAAATAGGGACATCATTGCTGATATCAGATGGATATTAGCTGAAAGCAGAGAATATCAAAAAGGTGTCTATCTGTGTTTTATCAACTGTGCAGTTGCATTTGACTATGTATCATAATAAATTATGGATAGCACTTGAAGAAGGGGAAAACCAGAGCACCTAACTCTACTCATGGGGAATCTGTACATGGACTAGGAGGCAGTCTTTTGAACAGAACGAGGAAATACTGCTAGGTTTAAAGTTGAGAAGGGTATGTACAAGGACAGTATTCTTTCACTGTACCTCCTTAATTTCTATGCTGCACAAATAATCTGAGAAGCTGGACTTTATGAAGAAGAATATGGCATCAGCATTGGAGGAAGACTCATTGACAACTTGTGTTACACAGATGACACAACTTTGCTTGCTGAAAGTGAAGAAGACTTGCAATATTTACTGATGAAGATAAAAGAACATAGCCCTCAGTAGGGATTTTGACTCAATATCAACAAAACAAAAATCCTTACAACTGGGTCAGTAAGCAACTTCATGACAAACTGAGTAAAGATTGAGGTTGTCCAAGATTTTGCTTTACTTGATTCTACAATCAACACCCACAGAAGCAGCATTGAAGAAATCAAAAGACACATTGTATTGGGAAAAGCTATGGCAAAAGAACACTTTAAAGTATTGAAACATAAAGACATCACATGGAAGAGGAATGTGCACCTGACTCATCCCATGGTATTTTCAGTTACATGACATGGTTGTAAAAGCTGACACTGAGTAAGGAAGACAGGAGAAGAACTGGCTTTTGAATTGTGGTGCTGGAGATGAATATTGATTATACCATGAACTGCCAAGGAACCAAAAGATCCATCCTAGAAGAAGTACAACAAGAGTGTTCCTTGGAAGCAAAGATGGCTAGACTGCATCTTATGTATTTTGGACATGTAGTCAGGAGGGACCTATCCCTGGCAAAGGACATCATGTTTGGGAGAGTGGCAAGTGAATGAAAAGAAGGAAGCCCCTCAACTAGATGGATTGATCCAGTGTCTTTAACAATGGGCTTAAACATAAATAAGATTGTGTGCCTGGCACAGAATCAGGAAGTGTTTCATTCTGCCATATATAGGGTTGCTATGAGTTGGACCTGAAAATACCTAACAACAACAGCAAGTCTTAAAATACATAACACATTTTTGATATGAATGCGGCCTTTTACCAGATTTGAATTTGCTTCAGCAATCTAGCTCATTAGACTTGACGTCTCATTATTGTAAAAGAGAGGAGATGTCAGTTGATCTGGGTTCTGGTTACTCCTATTTCTTTAGGAGGTGATACTGACATGACTTATGTCTGAGGCTATGCCATATATTACAGGTACAATGCTCACGATTAAATTAAGTACATATTAGTTACCGATATATAGAGATGCATATGCCCATAATTATACATGTGTATGCATATACATGCATATATATGAAATCTTCTTCACTACATATTTTTAGACAAACATAGCTTTCTCAAATTTTTTTGAAGAAAGGAGGAATCATAATTTTGTTTTAAATATGAATATCAGGTTATCTCATTCTCTGTGTCTGGGGCATTCTTGAGGGTTAAGGTAGAAGAAAAATAAAGGAAAGAATAAATTCTGCTGTGATATGCCACTAAATCATTCCTAATGGCTTTGGCATAAATCAATGTGCATGCAATCAGGAAAATGTTTAATGTATTATTAATTAAGATTAATTACAGGAAAAAATCAACAGGCTATAGTTCTCATCAATGATATTTATTTCAAAAGTATGCTAGTGGAAAGGATAAAAGCACTTGATGATTGTTAATATTATTGACTCTGCACTAATGACCACAGATCTAAGTCTCTACCAGGCTGATATTAGATCAGTTTTCTCTGGAGGGAAATATTTATTACTCTTCACATTGAAGACATCCTTCAGAAGATTTGGCTGCAACAGGGGATTTCCTTTTATAGGGATAGTTCATTCTATGCAGAAAGTAAGACTGTTTAGTGAATCAATCTAATCACATGTATTGAATATCTAAGAGAAAAGAATGGAAGTAATGGAATACTAAGCCTATGGTAATTTTCTACCTTCTCTGAGTAATACTGGTAGAGGAACATTTTCATGCTTTGGTAAAAATGACAAGACTCAGTGCATCCAATATTTTCATAGCAATCCATATTACTTTTTGAAGTAGAAATGAGGTGCTGGGCGTGGTGGCACATGCCTGTAATCCCAGTGGCTTGGGAGGCAGAGGCAGGAGAATCGCAAGTTCAAGACTAGAGGAAGTCTGCATAATTTTGCAAGACCGTGTTTCAAAAAGTAAAAAATTGGGCTGGGCGTGCAGCTCAGTGATCCAGCACTTGTAAAGCACACAAGCCCTAGGCCCTGGGTTCAACTCCCAGTACTGGAAAAAAAAAAGGAGAGATGTGTTTTATAAATCCAATCTCAATTTTACTGGGAAAATTTACCCTTTAAAGCAACTTTGGGATGGGTACTGTGGCACATATCCCTATCCAGAGACTTGGGTAGTAGGGTGGTAGAGACAGGAAGATTGTGCGTTTGAGGCCAGAGGCAGCCTGCACAACATAGAAATACCTTGTTTCAAAATTAAAATAAATAAATAAATAGTAAAATAAAAGACGAGGAGTTCAGTTCCGTGTTAGACCACTTCCCTAGCAAACAGAATGCCCTGGGTTCAATTCTCAGAAAACAAACAAACAAACCATCAAAAAATACCAACCACACACCAACAACAAAAATCCACAAGCAAACAGTATTTTAAATGAGGTCTAATTTCTATTGGACCCAAAGTATTCTTTCTAAAGCTATTTACTGGCTATACTTTTGAATTGTCATTATTCATTCTTAATATAATTCCATGGAAATAATATGTTCTCCCTTGAACTTCTAAGGCCAGTTTTCCATAATCATCAGATTTTGTTGATTTGTCACAAGATAAGTTGATTTCCCACAGGATAAATGATACTGAACCATATGTTAATGCTTTATAAAGTTAGGTTAAATATTTTCTTTCCAACAAGGAATTTGCACTATTGCACTCCCTGAAATAAGGTTAATTGAAAAATAAGTTTCTATTTTAACTCAATGAGATAAAATTAGAAATTATCTTTCCATAATTATGAGTTATAAGTTGTTTCCTTGTCTCAGTGCAATATTTCTTGCCTGCAAAAAGGTATTATGATATAACTTGAATTCTATAAGGATAATATAACAGTGTCTCATCTCATCAACACAGGATACTTTTCCTAGGATTCCCTTCAATGCATAACCTGTGTTGTTTTTACCTTATGTAATTTGAGTTTCAAAGATGATGGATTTTAAATATTCCTTATTTCAAAAAGAATTATTAAAAGTTAAATGACTGAGACACTTTCACTTTTTAGAACTTTCCACTTTATTTTCATCTTTTGGCTATAAAAGGATTGAAATGTTTATGCCAACCCACTGAGCAGTGCTTGACTGTGGTTCCTTTGTAAATGGGATAAAGCACTTGGGTGATATTTTCAGATGAATAAAGACATTGACTTAAAAACACAATTGCATAAACATGATGTGGAAGGCACAGGTCTGGGGAGGCAATTCAACATTTCTATTTAACTCAACTCTTTATCTTTTGTATCTATTTCTAAAAGAACTCCACATAAAAACTCCCTACAGACAAAGAATTTTCCCACATTGAAGTTTCAGGCAATAGATATAACCTCTTCAATTCATTACAGTGGTCTTTGCTTCCCCTCCCCCCATATTTTGTAGTGTGGTTTAATTTTCTTTCATTATCATAATGGGTCAGAGTATGAAGAACAGTGATTGCAATAAAATTGCATTTTTTAAAAAAGGTCTTGAAATTACCTCATGGCTTGAAAGAGATAGCTATGGCTGGCAGAATCTTCACTAGGTCCATCACAGAAATCCATAGAGTAAATCAATAGGACATTTGCCCCTCAAATAAGAAAACAGATGTTATGGAGGTAATTTAGAGTACCACTCCAAAAAGACTGTAAGTAAGCCAAAGCTTGTAAATATTTAAGTTATAATGGGAAGACAAGGCTGACAAACCACTACTGGTTTAAACCAGGGGCAGCTGGTTGGATGAGCACCCATCTGGCTTACCAAATACAGACCTGGATAACGGGCTATAATCTGAGGTAATATAGTGCTAGAGAGAACTAGAAAAACAAAAATAGGATTGTGAAAAGTTTAGCAAATGCCAGAGCTTCACAATACTAAGTGAAATAAATAAGCTTTGAATGCACTGAAACCTAGAAAATGTTACTAGCTTAAGGCAAATCAGAAATTAAATAACAGAGGACAATGAAATTTTAAAAGCTGTGTAAGTGAATTTGATTCCTCAAAAAGTGATTGAAAATTTTATTTGTGATTTAAGTCTGTTCTTGTGAGGCAGAAGGCTGAGGCTAGAGGATCATAGTTTTGATGCCAGAGAAAGTCCAAGCAACTTAGTGAGATTATCTCAAAATAAATAAATAACCAATAATTTTTTTTTTCAAAAGGGGCCAGGGAGTGCATCTCAATGGTAGAGCTCTTGCCTAGTATATGTAAGGCCTAGGTTCAACCCTCAGCACTGCAACAAACAAACAAAGGCTTTAAATGTTGACTCAGATTAATTATTGAGCTATACAATCCTTACATTAAGAAAAGTGAATGTGTGGAGAAAAGACGGATTTTCTTCTTTAATACAAAACCTATTTGGCCACTCTTAAATAATATTTTGTTATTATTAGGTGACATTAAGTTATGTCCATCTCATATTGACCTTTATAGCATTTTCAAGGGTTGATTGTTTTGGGAGTGAGTTGTCAGGTCCTTCCATTTTGCAGTGTTGGGGATCAAACCTAGGGCCTCAGAGAGCACACAAAAGCAGCACTTTACAAACTGAACTAAACCGTAGCCCCCAAGTAATATTTTGTTGTTGTTAGGTACCGTTGAGTCGGTATCCGACTCACAGCGACCCTCATAGGGTTTTTCAATGGCTGTTTTCGGAATTGCCTTGGGAGTGGATTGCCAGGCCCTCCTTCCATTTGTTTGTGGTGCTGGGAATTGAACTCAGGACCTCAGAGACTGCAGTGCAGCGCTCTACCAACTGAGCTAAATCCCAGCTCCAAGTAATATTTTAGAGATGGTTAATTCATTACTGAATATAACAGTTAGCTTTTGGTACAAAACAAAGGCACTCCAAACTTAGTGCCTGAAATGATGACCAGTTTCTTAGCTCCAAAATCTGTAGGTGATCAATTTGGCTTTATTTACCTGGACTCCTGTGTGTGTGTGTGTGTGTGTGTGTGTGTTTCCTTGTCTTGTCTGCTCCAAATTCTCTCTTGCATTTGGAAGGGCCTTTAGGTTGGTGGGGGTTGGCTAGTTTAAGACGACTCTGTACAGAATGGGATAAACCAGACCTCTTTCCACATTTTATGTCACTTTCCAATACGCTACACTGGCTTGCTCACATAGCAAGCCAGAGAGAGGGAGAGGGAGACTGAGGATCAGAATTCACTCCATATCACTTATGTCTCAAAAGCACATTATAAAACCAGCCCAGATTCAAGAAGTAGAAAAATAGATGCACTTAATGATGGGAGGGTAAGAATTTGTGGCCTTTTTTCCCCATTCTTTGGCAATATGTATTATAACAGAAACATTTAAGGACCATTCCAATTCTCACTGCTTATGCTTCTGTAAAAATAATAAAACACCATCTCTTCCTGTCATCCCAATGTTCACATATCCCCATTGCTTACTTTACTCCTTATTGCATAATTCTAACATGGTAGCCTAGTGTCTGCAGAGGTTGTATGACTGGGCTTGGTAGTAGTGTCATCTCTTACTCATAACTGTGAACAAACTGAATCAAGTATTGCAGTCAATGGATAGTTAACTTGAGAAATGTGTCTAATTAGTTTTCCAAAATGAATAAGTCCAGAAAAGAATGCCAGACTCTAAACCATGAACTATAGGAAATCCAGAACTTAAAATCCTAGTGTGAAGTGCCATTGCCCAAATCTGAAGTGAATAATGTTGATAAGAAGGCTGAGTTATGCTTATTAGAATAAGACACTGGAGCTGTTTTTCCACAAAGGTCAAGAAATTGATGGATATTATCTTTTACTAATCAGTATAAAATCATATGATAGCAATAGGTAGCTCTGTTACATACTCACCAAGTGACAGAAAGAGTAAGCATGTCACATTAAATATTAAGGCAATCCCATGAGATAGGTACTACTTTAAATTCTACTCTATATAAGAGGAATTTGTGGATTAGCAAGTACCATGTGTTATAACCAAATGACAAAGTTTATATATATCTGGTATATAGTAGAATTTAGATTTCAACCCCAGATAACCTGACACCAAAAATATTGCAATATCTAAATGATCACTCCAAAATAAGTTGTAGCTGAAAATAATGTTGGATACCATCTAGTTATATTTTAGAAGCGGTAATAATTTGGCCAAAGGGGCATATTTAGTTAGTACCAACATTGGAAATATTCTAATTTAGGTTCCAGACACATCAAAGCTTGAAGGACATGTTTATACTATGCTCTTTATAGATATACTGTTAGAAAAATTGACCTACAAAATATGTCCCCATTTTTGTAATGCCCAACAGACTATGGGATCAATAAAATCATTTATTTTTTTTCTTTTTCTTGAGACAGAGTCTCAGTATGTAGCCCTGACTGGCCTCAAACTCATGATCCTCCTGCCTCAGTCTCCCCAGTGTTGGGATTACAGGTGTGTGCCACCATGCTCAACAAAATCTTTCTCAATATAACTTAATCAGAAGAAAGCAAAGAAGATTCTTTTTTAGGCATTTTCACTTGAAAAAAAAAAGGAATAGGTTATTTATTCAAGATCCCTGTATCTAAATCCCTACTCCATGCTCCAATTATTCTACATAGCTCATCTTTCCAATTCTACCCTTATATTTTCAATTATCTTTCTTTGTTGAATTTTACAGCCTTCTTTCAAATTGAAAAAAAAAAAAAAACAAAAACAAAAAACGTGATCACCTTGCTTTACTATCCTCAAAAGTATGACTCATCCTTAGGGTCCAAGTCCAACACCACAATCTCCTTGGCTGGTTGATCTTGCCTTTCCTCCTTGGAGTTCCTCCATAGAAGATATACTGCCTGGTAGCTCTCCTGGCCCCAAACTAAACTGGGTTCCTTGAAAGCAGGAACTCTGCTTCATATGTCTTAGTACAAAATGTATGCTCAATAAAATTTTACTAAATATCATTTATGATACTAGACTTTTTGGGTGACATTAATCCCCACCTATATACACTATTAAAAATCTGTATTGTTCTAAAACTGAACATGGAATCATAAGCACAGCTATCTTTTGAGTATTTCCAGTAGAAAAGTAAAAGCCCACAGCTCACAATCATTTTAAAATGTTTTTCACTTTTTTTGCCAAAGTAGCACCTGTAGTGGAATAAAACAGTTTATGATGCCTCTTCTGAAATTTCCTCTCCTGCCTGCTCTTTCCAAACTTCTAAGATCTAGCTAGGAAAGGAGCTAAACAAGGAATTGCCCATTCACTTAATATCTGGAAACATGAATGGTTAGACTGTTTTTACAGGAAAGGAAAGAAGTAGCCTGAATATAAAGCCAGTGTACTGTAAATGCATTTATCATTTTCGTTACATTGTGAACAAGAGCAGTAAACAAGGACAGAAATGTTAATAATCCTTCTTTAACTGAAGCTATCTAGTCAGCACTGTTGCATTCAGAGCAGTACAATGATAAAACTACTGTAACATATGTATATGTGAATATCTGCAAATCCAATAAAGGAAGAAAAGCAATCAGTGTAATACTGTGCAATTCAAAAGAACACAATCATCTTTCTTTTTAGAAGATTTATAGTGGAGCATTTTTTCAGAGGTTTATTCAAATCTATCAACTACATTTTCAGAGACACAGTATCATGCCTTTGTATGATATTTGTGTCTATACTCATTAAATTATGCTTCTTTTGCAATGCTTTTTTTAAAATTTTGAGACCAAAGGCTGCATTTTCTGTCTATCCACCTTAATAGATTGCCTTAGACAGCCTTCCATCACATTAGGTTAAAGATAATAGCCCTTCTAATTTATAATTCATTTTACTGCAAAGAAGCAATCTAATTCACATTGATTTTGAGTAAACTTTTACATACCCATCTGCTCCATTTTATGGTAGGCTTGTATAGATCAATGCATCTCTACCATCAACATGCACTAAGTAATCAGTGGGTATGGAAAATGATTACTTACTGTTCAGTAATTGTGTTTACATTAAAATACAATATAATAAAATGTGCAAGGCCATTATGTAGGAAAAATGAGTGACCCAGGGATCACAAGTAGGTGTCTCATTTTGTATTTATTTTACATGAAGCAGATCTGAGGAAATTTTCCAGGAAACTAAGGAGATGGCCATAAGTCTCAACTTTGCCTCTTTCTAATCCTCAAGTACTAAGGTAGTTGTCAAAATTTTCACGATCTTTCATCCAAGAAATGCTCTGGTTGGTGAACAGTAGTTTCCAGTACCATGGATGCAGGCAGCAATTTTATTTTCTGGATTATGATCAGCTTTGGTGTGGATCTGGTCTCTATCCACCTGCACCCTTTTGGCTCTAACCCTAACTTTGTTGTTCCCTCTTTTCATCTGAACTTCAAGTATATATCAGGAACTTGGTTGCTTTAATGTTTGAATATCAATTTTCATGAGTGGATTATACTTTGTACTTGTCCCACTGGTATTATCTTTCCAAGATCACTTGGAACTGGACACTTTCTGTGGGTCTAACCCCATTTGAACTTGTACCTCTGGTACCAATGTGAATATAACTCCCTTACGAAGGAAGGAGGGTGGGAGGTCCAAACAAGAGCAGCAGAAATAAAAGTGAATGAAATACCTTGTCCTTCTGATTCACCATGCTTTATATTTCAGCAGACCTATAAGCAGCAGGACAAATAAGTCTATGTTTCTGCTTTCCATCATAACAGAACAGATGGGCTATGATGAAATTGCCCATCAAAATTTGTTTTGTCCTGTTTTATTACTGTTATTCAGATAAGGAATACAGATTGAAATAGCTGATAACAAGTTCTGGTTTTAATGAACTTGGTGTGTGGACAAAATAACAGTACCATGAATGAAAGCCACAATTTTATCTTATTGTAGCTTCTTGTAACCTACAAAAGCTAGAGACTGCACTTGGCAAGTATTTATGTAGCAAAGTTAGGTGTATAGAAAGTGAAATGGTGCAAAGTAATGGGCAAGGGGCCCATTCAAAAATCATGAAAATTTGTGAATAAAATGAGCAAATAAGAATATATTTTGAAAAACAGTAGGATTATTTTTACTCCTGGAAAGAACTAATAATAATTAAAAAACAAAACCAAAAACAACCAGAACTATTATAACTTTTTTTGTAGTATTGTATAGGCTTCCTATTGTTTGGAATAAGTGATTTTATTGCATAGGAGGGAGAAGGGCCTGGCAATCCACTCCCAAGGCAACCCCAAACAGCCATTGAAAACCCTGTGAGGGTCGCTATGAGTCGGATACCGACTCGACAGCACCTAACAACAATAACAACAATTGCATAGGAATTTCAAATTAAGTGATTTTGAACCTAGGTATCATTTTAGTTTAGAAGTCATTGTGTAATTTTACAGAAAAGTGAATATGGTTCCAATGAATGCATGCTGGGTTGGTTTAGAATGTCAAATAATCTCTCAGTTAGTTGATTTTTAGACAAAGTAAAGTGTAACTAGCTCTGAGTTCACATGATAAAGAGTAGGAAAAAAATTCTAAATATACCAAAATTCCCCTGAAAATAAAAGATGGCCACATTTTCTATGATGTGCAATTCACTAAAATAAATAAGAGAAGAAAAAATGTCAAAGAAAACTGGATCACACTTCCATGGTAACAGAATTTGTTATTGGGAAGAGAAGCTGTCTTTATTTCGGAGGGATTGCAATAGTTCCTTTTATCAATAGTGTCATTTTCCATGGTAAACTATTGCCCCAAAATATGATGTATAAAATTCCAGAAATAACTAATTCACCATTTTAAATTGTATTGTTGTAGGAAGTGAGACAAAATCTTGTTCTGTTCAACTCCATCCCACCTGGGATGCGGATCATCCTTTCGTCCAGTGTATACCCAGTGTATATACCTGCCTTTTAGTTACTTGGTGGCCTTTTCAGTTATCAGATTGGTTGCTTCAGTATCAGAATCAAAGTGCTAATATTCTATTAATCCTTACTGTGTTATAATACCTATGTCATTTGTCTCACTTCTTCCCATCACATAGGCATTGTATCATCTCACATCATCCCACAAAGGGTAAGTATAGTACAATATTTTGAGAGAGATTATATTCATATAGCCTTACTATGTTGTTGTTGTTAGGTGCCGTCGAGTCGGTATCCAACTCATAGCGACCCTCATAGGGTTTTCAATGGTGACTGTATCGGAACTGCCTTGGGAGTGGATTGCTGGGCCCTGCTCCCATTTTTTGCGATGCTGGGTATTGAACTGGAGACCTCAGAGACTGCAGTGCAGCACTCTACCAACTGAGCTAAATCCCAGCCACAGCTTTACTATAATCTCTTGTAATAATTGTTCTTTTTGTTTAATTGTTTGTTTGAGGCAGGGCCTCACTATGTAGCCTAGGCTGGCTTGGAACTCTATATGTAGCTTAGACTGGCCTTGAACTCTCAATCCTCCCAAGTGCTGGGATTACAGGGATGTACCACCAAGCTTGACCTCGATTGTTTCATTTTATTATTCATTATTGTTGCTGATCTCTTATTGTGCCTAATGTATAATTTAAATTTCATCACACTTACATATGTTTAGGAAAAGTATAGTATACATAGAGTTAGGTACTGTCTATAGTTTCAGGCATTCACCAAGGGGCTTGGGAGGTATTCCTCATGGATGAGGGGGGATTATTGTATCCTGACCATCCCATTAAATGATCAGCTAACCCTTGACCCATAGCCTTCCATAAATAAGGCTTTATTACAGATGAGAATGTGGAGGATCACAGTGTTGGAGTAGCTTGCCCAATGTCAGAAGAAAAATACAATTCAGGTCTTTCTCCAACTATTCTCCACTGAACATAATGCCTTGTGATCATCTTCTGCTAGCGACTCAGCAGAGATCACAAATAATATGCATTTCTTATATAACAGCAGTATTCTACTTCTTATATTGAACATGTAGTCAAATGAGGATCCAAGAATAGACCTGAGACCCTGAGTCAGACATTTAACTCTAAAAAAGATAATGTAACTCACATGGAATAAAAAGCTCAAAGGACAGAAAGTAATACAAGAAAAATAAAAATTATTAATAGCTGTACAACTTAGAAATCTGGTCTGTGCAAATAGAGCACTTGTAATTCTCAGACTTTCAAGTGAAAGCACACACATTTAGGCTCTGAGTTTAGAAAATCAGAATAATCCACCTGAGGCATAGTGAGTTTTCCTCAGATTGCTTAGAAAAATGTACTTAATGCTTAACTGGTGATGTGCCATAAATAGAACATAACTTAACATCTGGTCACTAAAACCTATATCCTTGTATAGGTATGTATAGGGTATGTAGGTATTTTTCCTGCAAGTGGCTTGATGTTTTAGTCTAAACCTTTATTAAAATATTTTGTCTGATTTGGTTTCACAATATATATTTATTAATGTTCTATAAAGGCTGGGATTTAGCTCAGTTGGTAGAGCGCTGTGCTGCAGTCTCTGAGGTCTTGAGTTCAATTCCCAGCACTGCAAAAATGGGAGAAGGACCCGGCAAGGCAATCCACTCTCAAAGCAATCCCAAAACAGTCAGCCATTGAAAACCCTATGAGGGTCGCTATGAGTTGGAGACCGACTGAACGGCACCTAACAACAACAACAATGTTCTATAAACACAATGAGACTCTTGTATTACAATTTATTAAACTGACAGTAATTTGAAAATAATCTTTGATACTTAAAGTGAAAATCACTTCTTGATATTTTTAACTGAGATTTTATTCAATTATGGAACAAAATAAAAGACAAAAAATAAAATATTAAGCTGCAAAGTTAGTATCAGGGTTGTTACATCACATGTTGGAAAACTTTAAGCAGACAGGTTTTTCACCTTACAAAATACAAGTGTTTGTTAGCTTAAAGTGTTCCAATGTGCTGTGTAGGAACTGTGACACTAACTTTTCAGCTTAATATTTTATATGTTGTCCTTAATTTTGTTCCATAATTAAATAAAAATGTAAGAGGCACTGATAAACTGTTTTTACTAAAAAGAATTACAGATATCCAAGAGGCATCTGAGGGTCTCAAGTTCTTCTCGTAAAACTGCAGCTTCTTTGGATCCATGAAGCACAATCACCGAGGTCACTTACATCATCTTTTGCCTCTCATTCGCTCAATTTTTTTGTATAAACTTGGGAAATTGAGGATCATCAGGCTTCATAGACATAGGAATAGTTTGGACACCATTTTTCAGTGTTATTGCTAAAAGAATTATAATATTGACAAAAATAGTAGAGGGGTAGTAATTTTTTTACACAAAACTAATGCACCCGGTGATGTTGGTCACTGAGCTCCAAACCTCTTGTACCTGATACTACTTTGTTGCTGTTGTTAGGTGCCATAGAGTCTGGTGAGACTCATAGTGACCCTGCAAACAACAGACAAAACACGCCCTGACACGGTGTCATGCTTGGTATGATTGTCAGTGCTCTTCTGCTATCGCATAGGGTTTGCAATGGCTGACTGTTTCAGGAATGCTTCAGGAGTGGGCTACCAGGTCCTTCTCCCATTTTGGGCGTGCTGGGGATCCAACCCAGGGCCTCAGAGTGTGCAGAGCAGCACTGTACCAACAACTGAGCTAAACTCCAGTTTCTCATACTACTTAGTGTATCAGAATCGCACACACAGCTACCTGATGTGTCGGCCTAAGTTTAGGAAGATAGTGAAGAGATAAGCAGTTGTGCAGAATTAGCATGTATAAGGCAAATTAAATATATCACTCAGGTCTGTTAGAACTATATCTCACTAGTGAAGTGTTAGCAGTTAGATTTAAATTTTCTTGATTAATAGCAGCAAGCCAGTGAGATAATCTGTGGGTAACTTTGTTGAAAAATAAACAGATTATAGGCCAGTTGTGAGAAGCTTATCACAAACAGCAGTAAAGTAAGTTTCCACAATTAGAAATTGTGGTCAACAGAGAGTCAGTGAAAAATATAAGACTTAAATGAAGTCAAATTCTGGTGTTTGCAGCCATTGTAACTTCAAGGAGAACTTAATGACAAATGAAAAATTCTATTCTCAATAAGAATACATGGCAATTAAAGATATTGGCAGGAAGAAAATGCCAAAGCTGGGACGTTTGTCACTGACTAGAACATTTTTAAATCTCTACCTTGGTACATTGGTAGTATGAGAAAGAATGACTTTGCAGTCCATTATTCAAAATTGTCTGACCTCAGAACAGAGTGTCTAAAGTTCTAGAACATTATTAAAAGGATAATTTTCCCTGAGTGGTTCATGGGAAAGTACCATTTAACAAAGTCTCTCAGACTAAAAGCTTGTGGATGCAGAGAGAGATTATTATTACATTTGTAAATAAACTAGGGTTATCAGTTACATATATTAGGAATAAGGATAAAGAACACCTTACTTTTCACAATTCTACACTAAGCTTTCATAATATCATGTACATGCTTTATACTTTATGTTAAAATATACGAAATAGACAAACAGCCTATGCACATGTGTATACAGGTGAGGTTTTAAAAGATGTATTTCAATGTAGTATGTGATATATATTCTGAGGCATCATGCACCAAAACCTGAAATATATTTTCTAAAGAAAGATATTCAACGATGCCAACCAGAGTTGCAACTTATCTGCCATGACAAATATATTTGCTGAGAGACCTAATAATTGATATTAAATAATAGAGGAGATTTAATTTATCAGTATCTATAGTGGTGGTGAATAATCAAAGGAGTTGTGGCTCTTATCAAAGTACCAATAAGCATATTCTAAATACATGTTAGGTGCCTAGAATTATAAATATCTATTCAAAACCTTGAATTTCCCCCATCAGTTTTTCTTGAATTCTACATATTATTTTCTTCTAGGCACAATAGGAATGTGACAATAATCAACACAGACAAAAAAATTAAGCATATAGTCAGCTAGTAGGTATCTTAGAGATTATCAGAGTATAGGGATGAATAAGAAATTGTCCAGACACTCATGAACATTTCAAGAACCAGAATATCAGCTGGCTTACATTGATATAATCAGAACTTTCTTGCATCCATTCCTACACATAAATTAAGTATATTCAACCTTTGAGAAGTCCTAGTTTATTATGGTAAATTATGATTAAATAACTTAAATAAATTTTATTACACCCTTTTGAATGATCTCTACCTTCTAGGGAAGTATTTGAAACATTATGTTTTATTTTCCTAAGTTGGGCAATCATTTAATGATAAAATGAGTAAAACTCTGAAAAAAATGGATGAACATTAATGATAACATGGATACAAACTATGTTTGTATTATGACATTTTAATTTGTAATAGAAAAAAGAATTTTGCATGCAACACTACAGATAAATCTCAAAAAATGCTACATAAAAGAAGCATTCTTTAATTACTAGAAATATACACATGCTAGAAATACATACTTTACAAATATTTCACAGATATTGGTATGATCAACAGTGTTTAGATTTCACAGTTCATGGAAATTGTCCTGTTACACCTTTTGTCCTCTACTTTATTTTTTTAAAATTTTTTCTCCCCTTTTTAGTAAATGATAATGGGGGTACAGAGTAATACAGCATTGGCTTATAAAAGAGGCCTTTTACTATGGAACTCTTACTATATGACACAATTTACATGAAGTTCTGAACAAAGCGTAACTAATCCATGTTGCAAAATTATCAGTTCTGGATGTCTTTGGGAGGATGGGACTAATAATTAAAGGACAGAGGAGAATTTTCTGAAGTGATAGTAACAAATTTCATTTTGAATAGAGTCTTACTTTATACAGTTTTATGCATCTACCAAAACTCAGCAAATAGGTACTTGTTGATGTTGTTGTTAGGTGCCCTCAAGTCAGTATCCGACTCATAGCAACCCTCATAGGGTTTTCAATGGCTGACTGTTTTGGGATTGCCTTGGGAGTGGATTGCCAGGTCCTTCTCCCATTTTTGCAGTGCTGGGAATTGAACTCAGGACCTCAGAGACTGCAGCACAGTGCTCTACCAACTGAGCTAAATCCCAGCCCAAATAGGTACTTAAGATGTTTATATTTTATAGTATGTAAATTTCACCTTCAGAAACCTTTATTATAAATATTGACTGTAATTGGTACAATAGTTTAAGTATTTATGGGAAATTTACTGATATCTGTAATTTGCTTTAAATTCCATTAAAATAAAATGGAGTAATAGATAAAAGCCTAGATAGATCAGTTGCTGTTGTTGTTAGGTGCCCTTGAGTTGATGTTCGACTCATAGTGACTCTACATACAACAGGTGAAACAGTATTATCTGTGCTTCTCTGCTATTCATTGGGTTTTCAAGGGCGGATTGATTTTTGGGAGTAGGTTGCTGGGTCCTTCTCTCAAGCCTACAGTATCTGAATTTCCCAGGCTGTCTCCCATCCAAGTACCAGGCCTGACCCTGCTTAGCTTCCTAGATCTGACGAGATCAGACACCACAGTGCTATGGCTACATGCACAAATAGGTGAGTAGGCAGGTAGGTTATAAAGCAAGTATATAGCATATTAGTAGTAGAACATAGATTGTCTTGCATATAGTTGTTCACTGTAGAGTACTGTCAACTTTGCTGTGTTTGAAATTTTTCATACTAAATATCTGAGGATAAAATGTGCCATTTTATCAAGATACTGAACAGTTCAAAATTAATATCACTACTAGGATACTTAAAAACACATGATCATATCTCTACATGTATTAAGAAAATTTAGAGTATTTTACCTCAACATAGAGAATATTTACTCAGTGCTATGTATTAAACATTTAAGTTGGTTTGATAATGTCAGAGATTACAAACTTCTATTTTCCTCATCAAACACCACACTTATCAACTAGGTTTCAGAAATCATTTGAATTCTGTGATGATATCCTCCAAAGAAGGTTTAAAGAACGCCATGGTCTCTGTAAACTAGAGCATAAATATTATTTTTTGTTACTTTTCCATGCATCTTTGATGACAAGTTCATTGAAAAATTGTTCATAGAAATTTACCTTTTAAATTTACTGTTAACAGTAAGCCTTTAATTGCATTAAAATATAATTGTAATTCTTTGAATTTAAGAAGAGGCTCTTAAGAATATTTTTGAGTAGTGGACACAGGTGTTTTTGAATAAACCAATAAATATACTTGAAAAATTTTAAATAACATGCCTGAGTCCAATGCTTCATTTTGTCACTTTATCTGTTTTCAGAAACTTAATGTCTGAAGTAATCTGAGATAGATAATTTTATATGAGAGGATCCTCAGAGGGAATAGAATTGTTCAGTCCTACTTTCAAGTTCATATTTTTCACAACAGAATAGATATGAAACTATCTTTCATAATAGAAGTTCAATATATTTGTACTACCTATTAAGTAGCTCCTTATTAATTAGTTATTTTAGTTAATTTACCAATTCAGATAATGAAGAGTTATTAAACAGTTACTATATGACAGGCTCTGTATTAGGAAGGATATATTGGTTAGTGCAATTCTTTATACCTTTGCACAAAGTGTTACAATTGTTCTCAGAATGAACATAACTTAAGAAACAAAACTGGAAATAAGACTATATAAGAACATCTAAGTAACCTTGAAAGTATGATCAGGAACTTAGCTTTATTATTTTTTCTTTCTAGTACTAGGGGTTGAACCCAAGACTTCACACATGCTAGGCAATTGCTCCAACACTGAGCTTCAGCTCTAGCTTCCTTTTTAAGTTTTTTATTTTGAGACAGGTTCTTGCCAATTGCACCTGCTGCCTCTGTCCTTGAACTTGCTATCCTCCTGCCTCAGCCTCTGGTGTCACTGGGATCATAGGTGTCTGCTACCACACCTAGCAAGGAACTTAGCTTTAACAGTTCTAGAAGAGAAGTAACAAACTGAGTTGGGTTTGCATTGTGCCAGTTGATAATATCAAGATAGCATTTGACCTTGGCATTCTCTGCTTTCTGCCAAAGGAGAAAATTTAAAGATGGATCCTTTAATTTCAGCCTGGGAAATACTGTATTAGAATGACAAGTGGCATTCACATATACCTGTGCTGAGGTACTAAAGAAACTTAAAAAACAATTTAGGAAGTACTGATTGAATTATAAGAAATTATTTATGCAGGCAAAAATGTCCAAATGGTACCAAATTCATGTAGCTTGACTAAATATTATTTGTAAAGGGCAAGCAAGTTTCCATTTCTTCATATGACCAGTTATCATTCCTCCACTGTCTTGTTTCAAGAGTTAAACGAGATGGAAAATCCGACAGTATTTTGTTGTTGTTGTTAGGTGCCATCTAGTCATGTCTGACTCATAATGATCCTCATAAGGTTTTCAATGGCTGACTATTTCTGGATTGCCTTGGGAGTGGATTGCCACATCCTTCTCCCATTTTTGGAGTGCTGGGAATCAAACTAGGGACCTCAGAGACTGCAGAACAGCACTCTACCAACTGAGCTAAATCCCAGCCCCCCGAAAAGTATTTTGTAAACTATAAATATACCTATGGGCAATTTCCTGAGCTTTAGAAGAGGCAACATATGAGTCTAGATGTGGCTGCAAAGCAAAGATGCATT
>VMDO01008647.1:46188-82619 GCA_007922755.1 Pedetes capensis
AAAAAAAAAAAAAAAAAAAAAAAAAAAAAAAAAAAAAAAAAAAAAAAAGAACACTTATAGAAACATATTCAAGTTAAGGAATCCAGACTTTAAAATGCTACAGTATAATACACTGAACTGCCATGGAGAACTAAGGTTAAGATTTCTAATAATGAGACAGATTTATGGAGTGATAAATCCATAAATCTGTATAGTTGTGCTATGCTAACATCCTCTATAACCCGTATTTAAACTGAGCTGACAACAAGCCTAAAGGGTTATATGTTATAATATCCACTATAAAGATGGTAAACTAAGGCTCAAAGAGTGTAACTCATTTGATAAAACAGCATAACTAGTTAATCATTGACTTGATGTTCAAATCAAGGTCGTTGTACGACAAAACTCATACTCTTTCTGTAAGAAGCTTCCCAGCCACTGGATAAAAAAGGCCAGTGCTCCATGTCTGAATAACTGTCATGCAAACTTAGACTCCAGAGAACTTGATGCTTCCCAGAAGAGATGCTCCCAGTTATCAACTCTGCTCTGAACTTGCCAAGATCTCTGAGTACCAGCAGGGAGCTAAAGAGGTTTGAGGAGGTAGAGCTGGAGGAGAGCAAGTACAGATACTGATGAGCAACAGTGAATAGGAACGGCACTGAATCAATCTGCTGAGCTGGGCCACTGAGGAGCTTAAGTAAATAGTTTGGGGAGTCATTTCTCATAATGTTGGCCACAGAAGGGCATGTGGTGTTAGCAAGGACCTGAATAGGCAACCAGGTTGATTTGGCTTCAGTTTAAGCTTTGCTCTACTGCTTTCTCTGAGGGTGACTTTAAAAGTTCTTTCACATCTCTGGAAGTTCTTTCATCTCCTTCACATTTCTTATTTGTAATCTAAGAGTAATAAAAGTACCTGCCTCATGGGATATGAGCTGTAATTGAGAGAATGCCTGGACAGCACTTGGAACTGTGTCTGACTAATATTGGTAAGCACTCCATAAAGAATGGTATTGTTGATAAGTAGCCAATGATCTTCAGTTTTCTCAAGACATGTAAAAGGATGAGCCTGCTTCCCTGACCTGTAATTCAAAAACAAGTTCTAGGGAAACCACTGTTTGCATAAACTTAGAAACTGGACCAGAAAGCAAGCAGGGTGTGCAGCATTGCTGGAAGTCAAGTGTGATGGCATGCCCATGGTTCACTTTACTGTTTATTAATGCACAGGAAAGGGAGGTCAATAAAGAAAGGGAGTTGAGGGCAGTGCAGAGATACTAGGTCAGGCTCTATACCTTGTTGTTTTCCAATTTATTTATTAAAATAGAGTCTGACATTTTTTCATAGTAAGTTTTTGTGACTGCATTGAAATAAAATTGTGTAACTATACTACATAAATTGAAATAATAAACTAACTGTGTATTATTACCAAACAGCATCAAAAATCTTCAAGAAAAAAAAATTCCCTCATGGAACTGAAATGTGAAAAAACTTGACATAAAATAACTACACTTCCTGAAAGATGGTGGATTTAGTAAATAGTTTGTTTTAAACAAAACTGAAACTTATCGTGAAGTTTTTATAATCTATGGTTGATTAATATGAGCATTTTATTTCTTCTTTTATATGACTACATAAAACTAGTTGTTTTATTGATTGTAGAGTTTAGAACCTATATTTTTCCTTGTGCTAGAGATGCGTGGATCAATACAATCTTACAAGAGATTTATTTGTATACAAGTGACTGAGTGATCTCATAAAATACTGTTCTGGTCTTTATTGCATCTTTTTCCAATTCAGTTCTAGAAGCTCACAACTGCAAACTTCAGTGATGTTATGCAAAAATATAAAGTTAATTCATGTCTCCAAATGAAATTCTTTCAGCTATCCAGAATATGAGATCTTTCAAAGTAATAAAATCCACCTTATTGATGTCATTTGCAAAATATATTCTGTGTCCTTACCATTAATACTTAAACTGAATCAGAGCTAACTATTTAGCTAACTGCTCCAAGTTATCTTGATTGTTAGAAGTCCTCCAATGTCTCCTCATGTTCTTCATGATAAAGACTAGCACTCTTGAGATGACCATTAAGGACAAAAATTCTGTCTCTTCAGCTTCAAATCCTGCATTCTTACCTCTCGAGCCTCCATCTCCCTTTCCTACACACACACACACACACACACACACACACACACACACACCTTATGAATTCAGAATGTTTACGAAGGAGCTGAAAATAACACTGGGGGTTAGGAAATTTTTTTCAATGAAATAATAGCTGAAGATATCCCCAAACTAAGTAAAGAAATAGATACCTATTCTAGAGAAGCATGTCAAACTCCAAGTAGAGTAGACCAGATCAGATCCTCTCCATGACATATCATAGCTGGAATGCTAAATCTACTAAGCAAAGAAGCTATTCTAAAAGCTGCAAGAGAGAAATACCAACTCACTTACAAAGGTAAACCCAGCAGAATAGCAGTTGACTTCTCAAGAGCAACTTTAAAGGCAAAGAAAGCATGGTCAGACATCATTCAAGTAATGAAAAAGAATAACTGCCTACCAAGATTACCTTACCCAGCCAAGCTATCTTTTAAAATAGACAGAGAATTTAGGACATTCCATGATATTGACAAGTTTATGTGATTTGTGACCACCAAGCCAGCACTGCAGAAGATCCTTAATGAAACACCACATATGGGAGTAGTAAGACAACTCCAAATGCAAGATAAAAAAAGGAATAATAGATATGAGGGGAACTCATGAATACAAATGGGTAAATATGAATGAAAAATGGAAACAAACAAAAAATGATGCAGAACAATAAACTCATCTCAATAATTACCCTAAATGTAAACGATCCCAATTCACTATTTAAGAGGCACCAACTGGCCAAATGGATTAAAAAACAAAAGCCATCAATTTGTGGGATTCAAGAGACTCAGCTCATCCACAAAGAACATAAAAGTTTGAAAATTAAAGGCTGGAAAACAGTATACCAAGTATGTGCAAACAAAAAAATAGCAGGAGTAGTGATAATAGTTTCTGACAATTTAAATTTCAATCCCAAACCAATAAGAAGAGACAAAGATGGTCACTACATATTAGTAAGAGAAAACACCAACTGGGAACCCATAAAGATACTTAATATTTATTCACCAAATATAGGTTTGCCAAGCTTCATGAAATATATTTTATTGGAGATAAAGGAACACATTATGCTAGACACAACAATTATGGGAGATTTGAATACCCCACTTTCTTCAAGAGACAGGTCATCAAAACAAAATATCAGCACAGAAGCAATGGACATAAACAGCACAATTGACCTCCTTGACCTTACAGATGTCTAGAAATCTAGAGACTGTTCTATCCATCAGATGTAGAATACACATTTGTCTTTGCACCACATGGAAGTTTTTCTAAAATAGACCACACCTACTTCCATAAAAATGGCCTCAACAAATGTAAAAAAGAATGATATCATCCGCTACATTTTATCAGATCACAATGGAATAAAACTAGAACTCAAAAGCAAGAAAAATTTCAGAAATTTTATAAATATATGGAGGGTAAATAACATACTTCTGAATGATCAATCGGTCATCAAAAAAATCAGGGAGGAAATTAAAAAATTCCTGCAATCAAATAAGGATAAAACAGATCCTACAAAATTTATGAGATAGAGCAGTCAGTTCTAAGAGGGAAGTACATAGTCATGAATGCCTTCATGAATAAGTTAGGGAAGGCCCAATTAAATAAATTAATGTCACACCTTATGCACTAGAAAGCCAACAATAAGCCAATCCCCAAAGTGGTACACTGAAAGAAATCATAAAGTTTAAGACAGAAATTAATCAATGAGAAACTAAAACAATACCAAAAACTAATGAAACCATGAGCTATTTCTTTGAAAAATTCAACAAAATTTATACTTCCTTAGAAAGACTCACCAAAAAAAGAGAGAAAAAGCCCAAATTAAAAACAAATTAGAGATGACAAAGGAGGCATAACAATGGATACAGATGAAACCCAGAATATCATCAGAGACAACTTTGAGAAATTGTACTCCCCCAAGAAAAGAAAATACAGAAGAACTGGTTAAATCCTTTAACACATATGAATTACTAAAATTAAGGGACACAAGCAAGTTAAACAGACCCATTACATTCACTGAATTAAAGATAGTAATAAAAACTTCCCAACAAAGAAAAGCCCATGTCCTGATGGGTTTATAGTTGAATTGTATCAAACCTTCAAAAAAGAATTAATACCTATTCTCCTAAAATTATCTCATAAAATAGAAAAGGAAAGCATGTTTGCAAATTCAATTTATAAATCCAGAAATAACCTGATACCAAAACTGGATAAGGACTCTTCAAGGAATAAGAACTATAGACAAATTTCCCTGATGAACATTGATGCAAAAATCCTCCATAGAACTCTGGCAACCAAATTAGCAGAATGCATAAAAAATTATGCACCATGGTCAGTATGTCTTCATACAGAAGCAAGGCTGGTTCAACATACAAAAATCAATTAATGTAATTCAACAAATCAAGAGACTTGCAGACAGAAATCACAGGATCACCTCAATGGATGCTGAGAAGGCCTTTGAATAAAGGCAACATCTTCTCATGATAAAAGTACTGAAGAAGTTAGGCATAGTAGGAAATTATCTAAATATCAAAAAGGCCATTTATGACAAACCTATAGCCAATATATTAAATAGGGAAAATTAAAATTATTCTAAGATCAAGAAGAAGACAAGGATGTCCACTCTCTCCTCTCTTATTCAATGTTGTGATTGAAGTCTTAGCCAGAGCAATCAAACAATAGAAAGAAATTAAAGAAATGCATGTAGGGAAAGAAGAGGTCAACATATCCTTATTCACAGATGACATGATCCTCTACCTAAAGGACCCCAAAATTTCACTGGAAAATCTTAGAGCTAATTAGCTACCTCAGCAAAGTAACAGGATACAAAATTAACACTCAAAAATCAATAGTCTTCCTTTACACCAATAGTGAAAAGGAAGAGAAAGACATCAAGATAGCAATCCCATTCATAATGTTGTTGTTGTTGTTGTTGTTAGGTGCCGTCAAGTCAGTATCTGACTCATAGCGACCCTCTGTACAACAGGGGAAACACTATTGTCAGTGCTTCTCTGCTGTTCATAGGGTTTTCAATGGCAGATTGATTTTTGGGAGGGGGTTGCCAGGTCCTTCTCCCACCATTCATAATAGCATACCAAAAAATTAAATATTTAGAAATCAACCTAATCAAAGACCCTAAATACCTCTAGAGGGAAAACTTCAACACATTAAAGAAATAAATCACAGAAGATAATAGCTGAAGGAAGGATCTACCTTATTCATGGATTGAGAGAAATAATATTGTGAAATGGCTATACTATCAAAAACTATTTATAGATTTAATGCAATCCCCATCAAAAGTCCAATGACAGACTTTACAGAAATAGGAAAAACATCTTAAAAGCACAAAAGACTGCATATAGCCAAAACAATCCTAAGCAGCAAAAACATTGCAGGAGGTATCATGATACCTGACTTCAAACTATACTACAAGGCCATAACAGGAAAAACAACTTGGTACTGGTACAAAACTAGCCTTAAAGATCAGTGGAATAGAACTGAAGACCCAGTGATATACCCACATGCCCATAGCCACCTGATTTTTGATAGAGGCTAGAGATGTTCAATGGAGAAAAGATAGCCTCTTCAACAAATGCTGCTGGGAAAATTGGATATCCATTTGCAGAAAACTGAAAATAGACCGATATCTCTCAATCTGTATGAGAGTCAACTCAAAATGGATAAGAGATTTCAACATAAAACAGGAAACCATAAAACTACGAGAAGTAAAGATAGAGAATATGCTCCAACACACAGGCATATGCAAGTGTTTCCTTAATAAGAATCTAATTGCCCAGGAAATTGGACCAAGAATCCACAAATGGGATTATGTGAAACTAAAAAGCTTCTTTACAGCAAAGGAAACAATCAGTTCAGTAAAGGGAGATCGCACAGAATGGGAGAAAATCCTTGCATCCTACACATTTGACAGAAAACTAATTTATAGAACGTACAAAGAACTTAAGAACTCAAACACCAAGACAACAAACACAATAAATAAATGGGCAAAAGAACTGAACAGACAATTCTCAAATAAGAAAGTAAGAATGGCCAATGAACACATGAAAAAATGCTCAATATCCCTAGTCATTGAGGAAATGCAAATCAAAACCACATTAAGATTCCGTCTCACTCCAGTAAGAATGGCCAAGATTAACAAAACAATAACAAATTCTGGCAAGGATGTGGAGAAAAAGGAACACTTTCACACTGCTTGTGGGACTGTAAATTAGTTCAACCACTTTGTAAATCAATATGGAGCTACCTCAGAAAACTAACAGAATTGCCATATGACTCAGCTATACCACTCCTGTGAATATAACCCAAAAAGACAAGTCATCATACCACAGAGATACATTCACTCCCATATTTAATGCAGCATCCTTCAGAACTGCAAGGGTATAGAATCAACCAAGGTGTCCATCAACAAAGGAATGGACTGAAAAATTGTGATATATATATATATATATATATATATATATATATATATAAATATTTTCAGCATTTAAGAAGAATGAAATTATGTCATTTGCAGCAAAATGAGTGGAACTGAAGAATATCTTCTTAAGTGAACAAGCTAAGTCACAAAAGAGAAATAACATATTTTCTCATTCATATAGCTAAATCAAACTTAAAAAAGAAGAAAAACTGTACATATGTAGAGATATAAAAATGATCAATCATACTTATCTAAGAAGGAAAAGTAGAAGCAGAATAGAAAGAAGAAGGAGGGGATCATCAGGTGGGAGTGAGGTGGACGATTGGAGGAAGGAGAGGTGAATGTAGAACAATAAAGTGAGAGTGGAAAATCTCAAAATATATAATTCAACTTGGGAAAAATAGTGTAAAGGAAAAAACTCAATGAGAATATATCTCATGATTGCATACAATTTTTATTATATATTATTTAAAATCCCTACTTTTTTCTTCTTTCCTTTTTATATAGTTCTTTAAAATACGTAAATTGATGAATGTGTAAACTGCAGTAATTTAACATCCGTATAATGGATACAGATAAACACTACTCTGTGCTCCACTACTATTTATTAATAAAAAAACAAAAGATATAAATGTTCTTTCTAAAATGGCACTGCACTTACCTGACAAAACTTTTAATTAGGTACATCCATGTTAATAATAATGATTCTGAAATAGCTAGGGGTTTTAATATTCTTCTTAAAGTGGAATCGTGTCACTTACGATGGTTTAAGTGTGAGGTTTATTGGAAAGCTTTTGCCTGGTCCCACTGCCTTACATCCCCTACTGCACAACACTACTTGCCCTATATTTACCCACCTATAACCTAAATTAAAATATAATCATATGAAGGCTATTGTACTTTTTATTTCCTCATTCCTGAAGCCAGTATGTTCATGTGCATATAGTAGGAAGGCAATGAATATTTTTGAATGAACAAATGAGAAACTAAGTTATCTTTACTACTATTCTGACTCTTAATTAATGCCCCATTTTATATAGATGCTTCTGTTTTAAGCATTCGTCCTGGAATCCCATAGATTCTAGATTATAGAGATTTCTCCTTTGGTCTTAGCAAAACCTTAGCAAAACATCTGTTTCTGTACTGTATTCTGTGTAATGAACCAGAGCCCTGATACTTCTAGGAGACTCCATTAGTGTAGTCCTACTTCTGCTTTGCCTGCAGCCATAGCCCTGTGGCATCTGATCCCTTCAGATCTCGGAAGCTAAGCAGGGTCGGGCGTTGTTAGTACCTGGATGGGAGACTGCCTGGGAACACCAGATGCTGTAGGCTTGGGAGAAGGACCTGGCAACCCCCTCCCAAAAATCAATCTGCCATTGAAAACCCTATGAACAGAGAAACACTGACAATAGTGTTTCTCCTGTTGTACAGAGGGTCGCTATGAGTCTGATACCGACCAACTCGACGGCATCTAACAACAACAACAACTTCTGCTTTACATCCATTATTCCAAGCCCTTCAAATACATGCAATACTCAAGAGTTACTTAACAGTGGGCCCATTTGACATTGCTTGTGGTCCTTGAATACCATCTATTATCAGCATCCATAGATCAAGGATACCAAGTCAGTTTACTGGATTGGACACCTTTCTAGGATCTGCTTCTGGTTATGTTCATTCTCTCCTCTCCTGGCTTTTCTCTCTGTGGCTGTGTGACCCTAGGCTTTGGATTTACATCTGTTTACAGGGCCTTTCCAAATCTGAATAATTTCATAGTAAACTGAGCCATGCTCACTCACAGACTAAGAAATGATTTATGACAGCTTTAATGTTGGATCTAACAGCAATGTTGTTTGTGAATAATTTGATTTAGAATATGACGTATTCACCTTATAAAGGAAATATTTATGATTCAAAACTCTTAGCATGTTTATTTATATTTTAGCTAGGGGAAAATATAGATTTCACTCCTTTCAATTTAAATGTTTAAACTATTTTAGACAGAATTTTCATGATCTTTGCAATGTTTCTTTAAGCATGATAGTTGTATTTCATGTATTTTACCTACATTTCATGGGTAGGAAAATGTAACAAAGTAAATGTAATGACTGTTCCATCATTTATGCGACTAATTATTGAGGATGATGATGATAATTAAATGTTGATCTTTAGACTGTTACTATATCACTTTCTGTTTGGATCATATGAGACTGTTTACTGATGATGGTCATGTGAACATCTGTAGGGACATTCTTAGGATTCTCTAGATTTTCATTTGGTTTACAGATCACTTATGCATTGTTAGGATATTTACAAATGTTAAGTTAATTTAAAGTAATTTGGTATTTAAGATATTTTAATGAATCTGTAATAAAAGTAATCTTGAAATTTAGTATTTATTTCTAAAAGGCTAGTGAAAAACACAGAAAGATATTGTAAAGGAATTCACCAGTCATTTAATTTCTGTGACCCCTCAAAAAGTTCTGGACAGGCTCTGTTTGGTCCTGACTATCATCTTTCATCTGTAATGCTCACCTTTGAATAATGTACAGACTCCAGAGATGCAGATATTCAAGTACGTTTTTAGGACTTTGCAGAATAAAAGTATCAGGGACTGCTTTCTGAAGGCTTTCCTACTGTCTAATATAAAATAGTATTGAGACTTACTCAATACATTCCCTGCTGGGATGCACAGTTAGGAAGCAACACAGAGCACATCAGAGACAGGACAGGCCCAAATATGAAATAGATGCCATGGCTTTGTTATGAATATGACAGACTTCAGGGTCAACGCTCCTGTCAGGAGAGAATGCACACTCTTTTTCAAAGGAGCTAGAAGACATGCAAGGAAACCTAATGCTGTGTTTTTCCCCTCTTGACTCTAAACTCTTGAGTAATATAAAGTACACATAAAACAAGTAAAGAGAGTACATTTATGACTGTGAAACCATTCAGTACTGTTAACACTATTAAACTGGAACTTAATACATGAAGATTGCATAATCAAACAAATGTGCTTAAAGAAACCATTTGAGAAATCATTCCTAAGAGTAGGCCCTTCCTACTCTCAAATGACTGGAAAGTGATTTGAGGTGTGAGACAGTAAATAGTAGTTTGTGTTAGGATTGTACAGTGATTAAGGGCCAAGAGTTAGAAACGAGACCAAGGTCATAGTCCTCTCTTCAACAGTTAATAATTTTGTGACATTGGGCCTCTATTTCCTCATCTTTAAAGCAGGGATATAATATAACTCTATAGTATTGTGGTGAAAATCACATAGGAGAACACATAGCAAGCCTTAAGCGTGGTGCTCACTTTCTTGTAAAGATTAATAATCCTTAGCTATTTCAGAATCATTATTAACATGAAAGTACCTGATAAAAGGAAAAGATCTACAAGGTAAGTGGCCTTAGAAATACTATAGTCTACTGAGGTTCATGTTAACTTTAATCCTGTTGAATCTGGATAAGGAAGCTAGCTCCACTAATTTCCAGCTGTGTGGAATCTGCAATCAGCCTCTTCTAGCCTCAGTTTTCTCCCATGTAGTTAAGAATAATATCTACTTCTAAAGTCACAAATACCGAGTGCTAGGGCAGCACACGGCCAATTGTTTTAGTCTTCATTTGACATCCATGGCTATAATCTTTGTACATCATTTCCATTGGGCACAATTGAAAAGAACAATTTTTTCATGACTTTTGCCATGAAGTATTATTGAATATTATTATATCTGACATATAGAGACCCTAAGTATAGCAGAATGAAACACTGCTATGTACATGATCTTCTCGTGTTTGAGCCCATTGGTGCAGCCACTATGTTTCTTCTCACTTTTAGTCATGCTATACCTGCAAAAGGAGGTCCGAGAGGACTTTACTCCATTCCTGTCATAAAGGTCAGCTGTACTTTGGAGCAACTCTTCCCCTCAGTCTTTCTTGAATACTTTTCAGCCTGGCGGTGCTCATTTTCAGCCACTATATTTGACAGTGCGTCTATGCTATTCATAGAGTTTTCAATGGCTAGAGGCTTGGAAAGCCATGAAACACATGAAAAAATGCTCCATATCCCTAGCCATTAGGGAAATGCAAATCAAAACAATGCTGGGATTCCACCTTGGCTAAGATCTTGGCCAGTAAGAATGGCCAAGATCAATAAAACAAATAACAACAAATGCTGGCGAGGCTGTGGAGAAAAGGGAACACTCTTACATTGTTGATGGAGCTGTAAATTGTTCCGACCACTTTGGAAAGCAGTATGGAGGTAACTTAGAAAACTAAAAATAGATCTACCATATGACCCAGCTATAACACTATTGGGAATATACCCAAAGGGAGATGAGGCATCATACCACAGAGACACCTGCATCTCCATGTTCAATGCAGCACTTTTCACAATAGCAAGGATATGGAATCAACCAAAGTGCCCATCAACAGAAGAATGGATAAAAAATTATGGTACATATACACAGTGGAATACTACTCAGCAATCAAAAACAATGAAATAATGCCATAATGCCATTTGCAAGCAAAATTGATGGAATTAGAGAAAATCATCTTAAGTGAACAAACACAAGCCCAAAAACATGTTCTCACTCATATGCAGGAGCTGAATCAAATTTAAAAGAAGGAAAAAATGCTATACAGAAATTGAAACAAAATAAGGATCAGAAAGAAGGAGGGAGGGATCTAGCAAAAGGAAGCAATGATGGGAGAAGACAGGAGGGGGAAGAGGGACAAGGAGGAGCAAGGAATGAGAGAGAGGTTGACCTCAAAGTAAAAAGCCCAACTTTAATAGTTTGGGAAATAATTACAATAATACCAACAATACCAAAAGATGGTAATAATGCAAATAGGCTAGATTAATCATGTAATACTGCTGACAATGTAAAAAGATAGATCACTACAGACAAAAGTTTGGACCTAAATTATAATAGGGATGCAAGGGTATACAGAAAAATATTGCCACTAAAAGACATGCAAGTAGAAGAGAGGCCATTGGTGGGGGGGCAGAGGGGGGAGGTGGTGCACAAGAGGGTAAGGGGGAAGGTATCTGTGCATTGTACAACGAAACACATATATGGAAATGTCATAATAAAATGCATATCAGTATGAAACACATTAAGTTGTACATTAAAAATTTCCAATTAAAAGAAAAAAGTTTTCAATGGCTAATTGCTTCAGGAGTAGGCTGCCAGTTCCGAACAATATAACCTCTTAATTGTATTTGCTGCAATACTATGGGCAAAGACAGAGTTAAGGATAAACAAAATCTATGGATGATAGAGTAGTATGAGAGATCAAATCTACTACTAATTAATTGGTCAGACTACTGGAGAGATTTATAAAGTTGAAAAGAGATAGAAAACAATTATAAAGAAAAATAATTGCAGATTTGAAAAAAAAAAGAAAAATAATTGCAAATTTCAGTACTTTAAAACAAAACAAAACTAGATCCTCAAACTGCATTACCACAATTCAAAAGGGGCATTTGGAAGAAAATGTTATATTTATAACAAAAATGAACAATCAAGTTGTCATCACTTTTATGATATGTACTCATATAACTTGACAAGCAATATATTAAAGACCTGATAAGTAAGCAGGCACAAGCACAGATAGATTATAGAAGAGGAAACGTAACTATTGAATAGACCTAAGGCAAAATATCCAGAATTTTAATTAATTCAAACATATAAACTTAAAATATTGTGATAATATTAATCATATTTAATGACACTTTAATAAAACCTCCAGTGGTGATGACTAAAAACACTCTGACTTTATAATATTGAAATACTTAATTTTCAAATTTTCTTAGTAAATTATAATTTTTATGTAAAATGATTATATATTGGAGTAACAAATTTGAAGTTGCTGACATTTCTCAGGAGAATGAGAAACCTGGAAGCCACAGTTGGTTACTCTGCACAGCAATAATGTATCAAATATCTGTTGAAATGGGGCTTGGCAGTGCACACCTGTAATTCCAGCACTTGAAAGGCTCAGTCAGGAGGTTTGAAGACCAGCCTGCCATACACAGTAAGGACAATAAAAAAGAAAAACAACAAAACCACCACCATCACCAAAATAAAAACAGAAACCTCTTTTGAGAATATTTTCAGAAGATGTAAGTTGCATGGATATTTGACCTGAGTCTAGAAAAGAATCTAGGTGTTAGGCAGTATTATGTTTAAAAGCAGTTTGTAACAACCAGGCACAGTGGCATGTGCCTGTAATCCTGGCAAACCTGGGAAGTGGAGGCAGGAGGTTCACAAATTGGAGGCCAGAGGCAGCCTGTGTAATTTAGGTAGACCCTGTCTCAAGATAAAAGAGTGAAAAATGGGCTGGGGATGCAACTCAGTGGTAGAGTGCTCGCAAAGCATGCATGAGACCTTGGGTTCAACTCCCTAGTAACACACACACACACACACACACACACACACACACACACACACACACAAATAAAATAAAATAAAATAAAATAGAAGCAGGTTGTAAATATAATACCCCATATGAATGTAATGATATTATTAGGGATATAGCTTTAGAAATGGGAAGAAGAGTCAGATCTGCCAGAGAAAGGACAGATATGTGGTTGACAGAATAATTATAATTTTTGACATTTTCCTAGCACTTTATTTGTTTAGTGGAATGCACTGATATAATTTTATTCCTTTAATGATTCCATAAAGTATATATCACTTCACTTTTACAGATGAGGATACTGAGACTCAATGGGATTAAATGACTTCCTGAAGCTTAGTATAGACTTGACCTAGTACAGACTTGTAGTATAGATTTAGTATGCCTGCAGCCATAGCCCTGTAGCATCTGATCATGTCAGATCTCGGAAGCTACGCAGGGTCAGGCCTGGTTAGTACCTGGATGGGAGACCGCCTGGGAACACCAGAAGCTGTAGGCTTGGGAGAAGGACCTGGCAACCCACTCCCAAAAAATCAATCTGCCGTTGAAAACCCTATGACAGCAGAGAAGCACTGACAATAGTGTTTCTCCTGTTGTACAGAGGGTCGCTATGAGTCTGATACCGACTCGACGGCTCCTAACAACAACAACAACATAGACTTAGTGTAGACTTGACCTTGGACTTGAGTATCAGGACTATACTTTACACTTTCCAGTATGTGGGACTGGATGGAAAAATAAAAGTATCATTAAATGATCTTAATGATTAGGAATAATGTGCTTCTGTAAAGTATAGAAAACTTCGGGATAGAGATTTTGGGTAAGGTAAGTGGAGACAGAAAAGAGAGCGAACATGTACAAATTAAATTTTCTTTAGCTTTTCCTGTTTTGAGATCATGAGATAAATGGTCCTACTAAATGCTACAATCAGCCATTGAAAACCCTGTGAGGGTCGCTGAGTTGGATCCCACTCCAAGGCACCTAACAACAACATCAAGTGCTGAAAAGGTGAAGACAAAATTGTCAGGAAATGTTAACCTAAAATATTTATAGTAGAAATAGGCATTTGCTTGATATTAACTTAATAGTTATGAATTATCTCTGAGAAACTCCATCCAGGATAAATGAAGATCCTGTAAGACAATGAACTTATACAAACACTAGGAGTCTGTGTGACTCAGCCTTCCTCAGTGAGTCTCAAAAGTAATTCAATTTTAGAACAGGTTTCATATCAAGTATATTTATCCTGTCTTGATTCTAGATGTGCTGTCCAAAAATTAAATTTAAATCTAAGTTAATTTAAATTAAAAATTGAAGTTAATACAATTAAAACTTCAGTTCCTTAATTGTTTTAGGACTCATTTCAATTGCTCCATAGTGGCATGTAGCTTTTAAACATATTGTCAGGAGGGACCAACCCCTAGAGAAAGACATGATGTTTGGGAAAGTGGTGGGTCATCGAAAAAAAGGAAGGCCCTCGACCAGATGGTCTGACAATGTCTGCAACAATGGGCTTAAACCTAAAAAAGATCAAATACATGGCACAGTTTCAGGTAGTATTTTATTCTGTTTTACCTAGAGTCACTGTGAGTCAAACCTGACTGGATAGTACCTAGCAATAGTAACACGTAGCTAGTAGCTACCACATTGAACAGTATAGAAATACAGAATTGTTTTGCCATGCCAGAATGTTATCTAGAGCAACAACTTCCCTACAGTGTGGCTGCTACTTCTGGGAGGAAATGTCTCAACTCAAGCACCATGGGAGGTTGTTAAACAATTCAGCGAGCTTGGATGTTTTCCATGGGCTTATTCCTGATCTCAGAGCATCATGTGTTTCATGCTCCCAGTGTTCTGGGACTATTATGCAATTTGCAGCTACTAAGAGGTCAGATAAGAAGACCAAAGGCTATAAAGAATCTCTCATCAATCAATAGCCCTGATATGAGTGAAGTGCATAGTTATGTAAGGTCACTATGAAGCCCTGTCTCAGGAGATATGCAAAAACTGCTTGTGGAGAATTAGGAAATTTAGTTAGTAATCACAGACTATATTTAACGATCTACCAATCAACAATCACCATATCCTAGGTAACTCTTCCAAGCACTTAAAATTTATCTAGTATCCCCCATCCTCACATCTAGAATTCAAAACATATCTTTCTCAAATTCTATTCTCTCCAGCTAGTTGCATTAAATAATTATTGTATGTGCAATAATGATAAATGGCAGCGGCATAAAGAGAATGCCCTAGAAATAAGAGTATTTGCATTTTCTGGTGTGTGTGGGGGGTAGTATTGCAGGATGGTATTATTGAAAGAGAAAAGAAGTGGAATAAGAGAAGGCTTAGGTTTGGTTGTACCTCTGTCATTTCTTCTTTCCACCCTTCTGGACAGAATATTTGAGGTGCTTGGGATAGAACCAAGGGCTTTGCACATACTAGGCAATCAGTCTGCCACTGAGCTATATGCCCATACCCTCTGCCATTTCTTAATTATGTAGCCCTAGCAAATTATTATATCTTGAAGTGGAGGCTTCCTATGAAAAATAGGGACAGTACTTACCTGACATAGCTTTTTCAGAATAAATGGGATAATGGATTTGTATTTAAATCTATTCTGGCAATTTTTCCTCCTAATGTCAAGCTAATATCTTTGCCGGTTCTATTTTATTCCTCTGTGAAAACATTGATGTCAGCTCAGGGCTGTTTCTGCAGAAAAATTCATATGTCCTTTAACACTGTCAGAATATTATTTGTTAGTTCAAAGATAAAGAGATGACAGTAGCAGCAACTTAATGGCTTGTTAAAAGTCTCTGTCAGGTCAGTCAACAAGCAAAAACTCCCTTTATCTGTGAGCTATGTAGTATTAGAATTAATTTCTTTTAAACTTCATAAATTTATACCATGTGATTATGCAATTTGCAAACAAAGTATTTTATGCTATAAAAGCAGAACATTTTAGATCTGAGGTTAATAGCACTGAGGAGAGTTTAAAGATCATAGAAACAATACATACAATCCTTATTAGAATCATGTTCTATCAAACTGTGGGTCATAGACTAAAAAGGAGAAAGGAAAGAGTGTATATTCAGAGCTGTGTTCATATTCCAAAGCCACTAAGGTGCAACTCACTGAAGTATTCTGTCTATAAATAGACAGGAGTGATAGAATCACATATCTTCTCAAAATGCAAAATAGTCTTCTCAGGGGTTCAATCAATCACAGTAAAAACAGTTGCAGTACCTATCTTACCAAGCTTGAATAACGCATAGAAATTTTTTCCAAAATATTTTCATAATCTATAATCTCATTTCATTCAACTAAAATCCCTGGGGGGAACAGGGGCTCCTGTCCCTTTCTAATTATTTCAGTAATTATGACAGATCTTGATGTACTGTTCTTATGAATGTTGTAGCCATGATTTAGAAGATAATTAAGGAGAGTGAGGACTTCTAAGACCTCATCATGTGCAAGACTCTTTCAAGCCAGAACATTCTTTTCTAGAAGTAGCAAAACGCTGGGCAAAGGTGTGGCTTTGGTTCATCGATTGACTCCATATTAATTTCAGAGATTAGTAATCAATACTCAAATATATTTTTTAGAGAAAATGCTAGTAATGAAATGTATCAGGTCTATGAGATCCCATCATAATTGTTGTTATGTGCTATAAAGTCTTGTATTTAATAAATTGTCCATTTGTCTGCTGATTTGAAAGTTTCTTTTAATAATGTATCATTTGCCATTTTATCTCCAGTGATCAGTAAAATGGTTAATACATTAAAATCATTTTCTTAGCTGAATGCATATATGAATGAGAAAATATATGTATTTCCACATAACACTCAATTCCCTACCTGCTAAAACATAAATAACTCCAATCTTCTGTGAGAGGTAACAGTGGCCTCTGATCCTAGTGACTTAGGAGGCAGGGGCAGGAAGATCACAAGTTTCAGGCCAGAAGTAGACTGCTCACTTAGCAAGACGTTATCTCAAGATAAGTAACAAAAAAGTGGCTGGGATTGCAGCTCAGTGGTAGAATGTTTACAAAATTTGAGTAAGGCCCTAGTTCAGTACCCCAGGAACCCCTCAAAACTGATTTTTTAAATAATAATTCACTTGCTTTTGTCAACATCTCTGAATATTCTCCAAATGTTTAGAATTTTTTCTGAAGGGATTTGGCTAGAGCTGCATACAGTGTTGATGTCCCTGTATAATTAGCTCCATGTGGCAGGGTTTGGAGTAGAATAAAAGAGATCTCAGGCTTAAGATACAGATCAACTTAAATCTGTATTCTGCTAACCTCTACAATTTCATTAATCCTTGAATTCTTTTTCTTTAAAAAGGGACACAATGAGCCAGGCATGATTGCACATGTCTCTAACTTCAGCAACTGGGGAGGTGAAGGCAGGAGGTTCAGGATTTTCAAGGCCAAGAGGCAGCCTATGTAACTTAGCAAGACATGTCTGAATATAAAAACATAAAAAATGGGCAGGGGGGGTGCAGCCCAGTGGTAAAGCACTTGCCATGGATGTGCAAGGCCGGGGTTCAAACACCAAGTACTGAAAGAAGAAAAAAAAAAAAAATCAACCAAAATGGAGAAAATCAATACTAAATGTGATAATGCTTACAAAACACGTGGCTCATGGAGGATGTTGAAGACATGGTAAAATACAGTGGACTTAACTGAAGTACATTTAAATGTATGTGTGCTATAATTGTATTTTCTGTGTGCATGTGTATTTATACATAAATACATTTAATTATATAAGGTACTTTAACCCCTATATACATGCATACTTTAACTCATATATACACTGTCTTAATCAGAGGTTGGCAAAATTTTTTGTAAAAGCCAGAGCATAAATATTTTAGGCTTTGTGGGACACTCTCTTTTATAGCTATCCAAATCTTCTGTTTTACAGTTAAATAGCCCTACATGATACATCAGTAAATGAGCATTTCTGGGTTGTAATAAAATTTTATTTATGAATGTTGAAAGATGAATTTCACAGAATTATGTGTCATAAAATATTATTTTATGGGAGAAGGAAGTGGCAATCCACTCCCGAAGTAACCCCAAAACAATCAGCCAAAGAAAACCAATTATGAATTGGATCTAACTCGACAGCACCCAACAAGAACAAAATATTATTTTGACTTTTTCAATAATTTAGAAATATAAAAAATATTCTTAGCTCCCTGGCCAAACAAATCAGACAATAGTTTGGAATTCTTTCAATGGTCAGTTTACCAATCTCTGACTTAAAACAATCCATATATATTGAAATTTATGGGTGATTTAGGGAATTTTCAAGATTAATATACTATATTTTCATATATACCATATATATATATATATATATATATATAGTATACATTAATATACTATACATTTTGCATGCCTTGAGTACTGACTTAATAATCATCTTTTGAGCGATAAATTAACTTTTATTAGTAATATCTTAAAGCCTACAGTCATAGCCCTGTGGCATCCGATCCTGTCAGATCTCGGAAGCTAAACAGGGTCATATCTGGTTAGTACCTGGATGGGAGACCACCTGGGAACACCAGAAACTGTAGGCTTGGGAGAAGGACTTGGCAACACCCTCCCAAAAATCAATCTGCCATTGAAAACCCTATGACTGTAGAGAAGCACTGACAATAGTGTTTCTCCTATTGTACAGAGGGTCACTATGTGTTGGATACCGACTCGACGGCACCTAACAACAACAACAGTAGTATCTTTGAATTATCTCAGTACTACATGCTTATTAGATCTTTTTTCTTTTCTATGTCTTCTCACCTGGTGAGCTCATTCCATGTTCTGACCTTAAAATCATTCAGGTTGACAAATCCCAAATTGATTTCTTCAGCCTGAATGTTTTCCTGAACCCTAGTCTTATACATCAAAAACTCTATTTAACATTTCCACTTAGAGGTATAAAATACATCTCAAAGTGAACATGTCCAAAACTAAACTCAGAATTTTTCTCCTAGAATTGTTCTTCTCGTTGTTGCAAGCAGATGATGAAGGATGAGAAAGTATTAGTACTCTAAGTTAGAAACTTGGACTAATGGAAGTGTACTAATAGGCAGTAAGACAATGGGAATTGGACAATACCTGACAATTGGCTGATTTAAGAAGTGTCAACAGATTGTATTACTTCAAAGTCATAGACAACATTCCAGTTCTTCCAATGCCCACCATTTTGAAGACAGAAATGGGACAGAGGCACATAAATCAAAGCATATAATATCATCTAAAATACAGACACCTGCAGCTCTACCACTGTGGTGTCAGATCTTGGAAGTGAAGCAGGGTCAGGCCTGGTTAGTATTTGGATGGGAGACCGCCTGGGAACACTAGGTGCTGTAGGCTTGGGAGAAGGACCTGGCAACCCACTCCCAAAATACAATCAGCCATTGAAAACCCTATGAATAGCAGAGAGGCACTGATAATAGTGTTTCGCCTATTGTACGTAGGGTTGCTATGAATCAGACATCAACTCGACGGCACCTAACAACAAGAAGCCTCTAGCAGCTTGATATAAAAACCCTGTCCAGTTACTGCCATGTGACTGTTTCTTCCAGGCTGGACATGATCATCACCATCTTATAGCTAATAGCTGTGGTGACCTCCAGAAGTGCTTGGCCCACAGTCATGTCAACAATATCAAATTATCTACACAGCTGATAGGTAGGTCTACAATGCTAGAGAATCTATCGTCCTTCTCTCCTGAAATGAGGGTGAGGATCAGGACATCCTCTAGAGGCATTCATGAGGTTGGGTCTGTTGTCATTCCCTCATGGAAGGAAGAGGGAATCTCAGGAGCCCCCATCCCTGAAGTTCTTCCTACTACTATATAAGAAGCAAAAAAATTGATTGGGCGGTGGGAGTCTTTGGTGGGACTCTGTGGCATGACTTCTTCATGGGATTCTTCCTGATGGTGTAGCTGCCCACAAGTGTTGTCCATGAGTTATCCACACTCCTGTAAGCAACCCCAACAAACTCACTGGTTTGCTAAGTTGAACTTGACAGAATCCTTTCTCCAGTGTGTCTGCATGCTCTCTATCTGGGTGAATGGACATTCCCTTTACATCTCACCAGAAAAAGTAGTGTCTATAACACTGGGAAAAAAAGCAGTCAGTTTGAGAAATTCTGGTGTACATGCAGAACTATTTATCGAACTAGAATTGTTAGTACTAAAATGGGTTCAAATGATTCTTTGAAAGCCAGAATTTATATCAGTGATTGGTAAAACCTAATCATTTAATGTCCATTGTCACTAAGGCGGATATTCACTTGTGTTTGAAGTGAATGCAATTCAATATTAAAATTCTCTGTAAAACCACACAGCAAATGTTGATACTTATATTCATTTAATTGTTTCCAGACAAATTTGTTTCTGTAAGAACACATATGTTGGGGGCAAGGAGGTGGTTAAGACCCTGCAGTTCATTCCAAATAATGAATATATTTCAAACATTATATTTGGTGAACATAACTTTATAACTAACAGAGGGTTGGAAGAACTGAGTTAGATCAAAGCATTTTAATTCTAGTATAAAACACACTTAGGTCAGGTGCAGTGGTACATGCCTGTAATTCCAGCAGCTTGGGAGGCAGAGGCAGGAGGATCAGAAGTTCGAGACCAAAGGCAATCTGTATAATTTAGCAAGACCCTGTCTCAAAATGTAAAAATAAAAAAGGGCAGGGGGTGCAGCTCAGTGATACAGCACTTGCAAAGCATGCAAGTGTGAAGCCCTGGGTTCAACTCCCAGTTCCGCAACAAAACAAAACAAAACAAAAAACAAAACCCCCACTTATTATTGTATTAAGTCACAGCAGGAAAAATTCTTCATCATCCAAAGTTCCTTCTAATTATGATTAACCATTTATACAATAGTATTCTTTCTATTAAAGAGTAAGGCAAGACTGAAAGTCTAGGAAAGCCATCATGTACACAAAACAGATAAGAATAGATGTACCGACTACATGGTAGTTACTATTTGTATTGAAACGTCTTGTATTAACATAAATTGTGAGATATCTACAGTAGTGTAATGTATTTGATAGTGAGGTCTAGAAAGTAAGTAAATGACAGCAGAATTTATTTCTGTTCTTGCCCATGATTAAATGTCCAATATACAAAAAATGTTCTGTAAATATCTGCCTAATAAATGCATGAATATATAATTTTCATAATCATATTGAGTAACAGTTTATATTACCCATATGTTTTTATTTTCTCTGTTTTAAGACTTTAAGATATGATGTCTTGCTAATCCCATGTTATCCATTTCGAGATACAGCAACTCATAAGGGAGCCTGCATTTCAAATGCAAATCAAGCAATCCAGAGCTCACACCCCCAACTACCTTCTCTATACCACTCTCAAACTCTGGGCCACTACCCACATGGCCTAATATCTCCAGGCCTGGTACTGACAACTAGATCAGCTCTTCTGCCCCAGAGCCTGCTAAAATTACTGAAGCTAGCCAGTTCTAACCCCGCTCACTCTGCCTTGTCCCTTCTTTCCTACAGAAATGACAATGGAGGCTCTTGTCCACATTTTCCCTTTGTGCTCTTCCCTCTAGCTGTCCCTGCTGCTTCTACATCTTGCCATGCACGAGGAGTCATACCTCTGGATTCCAGAGATCTCTGCGTAACACAAACATCTTCCTTCATGTCAGTCATTTCCATATCTGTTTGACCAGACCAGATTAAGATAAATCCAAGGTATCCTTAAAACAATTCCTCTGGAAACATGTTTCAAACAATGAACATTATCTCCATATTTGAAAAAAATAATGATCTCATATGAAAGCTATGAGAAGTTTTTCTCCTATGAAGCTGGCAAATTTTTTAAATTGGTTATTTTGAGTTTGGTTTGGTACTAACTTTCCTCAGGACACTTTGATAATACTAATATAGCAATATATAAAGTAATATAGCGCCTGGTGTTCCCAAGCAGTCTCCCATCCAAGTGTATTAAACTAATATAGCAATAATTACCTGTGAAAAACAAACACTAACTAGTTAAAATGCCTAATGGTATGGTGAGATGTTGAAAATAATACATATTCTAATACATGGAAAATATATATTATGTGGAAAATGTATACTATAATGTTCAAAGAAAAGCATAAAAATTATAATTCCACATTTATAACAAAGTATGTATTTGACACTCATACAACTATGACTGGAAGGCTAAAAGCCTGAATGATTATCACTATGTGGGCTTATGGATGTGCAATGTCTTATTTTCAATTTTAAAACATTTCAAAATTAGAGAAAATAAATTATGTACCCATAATTTAGGTACAATAAGTCAACTATTTTTACCATATTAGCTTCAAATATTTCTTTCATTGAAAAAGTTATACATATAAGTAAAATCCTCACTTAATCCCTTGTCCTTTTTGCCCATAATTTATGAATAAAGCAATTATCTTTCATACAGTTTTATAAATGTTTCTACAGTGAAAATAAAGTTTTGTAATCAGCAAAACCATATTTTAAATTTATCTAGTGTGATATTATAATGTCTCTTCATATTAAATTAATGTCAACCTACATCATTATTTTGCATGTTAAAATGGTAGCATTTCAACTCAAACTTTGGCCTTAATCTGGAATATTATGTGAGGCTGACATTCCACTAGAGGTGAACAGATATATCAAGGATCATTAAATATGGACCAATATTTTTAATAGAGAAATATTTTAATAATTTAAAATTTATAGTTATTTGTTAATAATGATACAACTCATATTTGATTTTTCTTTACATGTTATTCAGAACATTGGACCAGAAGAGAACTTTAATATACTGAACAAATCTGAATTCCTATCCCAGGGATTTAACCAAGTGACTACACCAAAAGGTCCTTGTAGTGAAGAAGTCTCCCTTCCGGGAGAGTACTAAGTTAACTAAGTAATTTCACTGTAGATTTCCATACTAATAAGTGCTGGGACATGAAAATTTTAAACTAGTGCCTAGTGATAATTCTACCAAGGCTCTTAATCAGCAAATAAATTTGACCATCTCAATTTCATTTTATAATTATTCTCCAAAAGACAATGGTCTGATTGTTTGTTTACATAAGGGAAATTGCTCAGGAGCTCTGAATAAGAAGTTTAGTTTTAAAAGCACTCTTTAAACATAACTACACTTTGAATGCCTGCAGCAGTAGCCCTGTGGCATTGATCCCATCAGATCTTGGAAACTAGGCAGGGTCGGGCCTGGTTAGTACTTGGATGGGAGACCACTTGGGAACACCAGGTGCTGTAGGCTTGTGAGAGGGACCCAGCAAACCACCCCTAAAAATCAATCTGCCATTGAAAACCCTATGAACAGCAGAGAAGCACTGACAATAGTGTCTCCCCTGTTGTATGTAGGGTCGCTTTGAGTCAGATATCCACTCCACAGTGCCTAACAATAACACTTTGAATAAAATGCTCTGCCCACACAGTGACTTTCCATTACTTTCAGTGCCTAGTGGGAAACATTCTACAAGTGAAATAAATTCCACTGACAATAGGCAGAATCTAGAGAAAGAAATGGAGGTGAACATGAGCAATGAACAAATAATGCAGGTATGCAAAATAGCACAATGAAACCCACTAATTTGTAGACTACCGGTGGTGGTGGAGCACGCTGGTAGTCAATGAGCTGTGGAGGATGAAGCAGGGGGATGATGAGTTGGAGGACAGCCTGGGCAACACTTTTTGCCTGCAGCCATACCACTGTGGCATCTGGTCCCATCAGATCTCATGCTAAGCAGGGTTGGGCCTGGTTAGTACTTGGATGGGAGACCACCTGGGAACACCAGGTCCTATAGGCTTGGGAGAAGGACCTAGCAGCCCACTCCCAAAAAAAAAAAAAAAAAAAACAATCGGCCATTGAAAACCCTGTGAATAGCAAAGAAGCACTGACAATAGTGTTTCGTCTGTTGTACGTGAGTCAGACAACGGCTCAATGACGCTTAACAACAACAATAATTTGTACACAGACTAAAATTTACTAATTGAAAAAGAAACTATGCAAAGCAAAAACAAAAACAAAAGAAATCCCTGATCTGAAGACATCAGTGATCACTGATGTGCATGTTCTGCAATTGCCTGGATTGACAAAGCTCTCTGGTTTCCCCTGGTGTCTTGGTGTTGGCTATGCTAGGGTTGCTTTTATTGTATTGTGTATTGGTCTCATTTGTTGTCCAGACTGGCCTCCAGCTCCTGGCTTCAAGCAATCCTTTTGCCTTAGCTTCATGAGTCGTGGGATTACAGGATTTTAAAACTGCTTTAAAAGAAGACCACAACTTCTGTGGCTCTTCTCTTCGCAAACTACGCCTTTTCTATCAAATGTCCTTTCTATTAACCATTTCAAATGTCAGCCAAAATCTGTTGTTCCCATCCCAAACACAGCAGAAATTCATTTAATCAATTAGACTTCTAGGGGTGCTAAGTAGTTGCATATGCAGTTGGCACCTGATTCCTTCCCCAACACATGATTCATTCTATTCAGCCCTGTGGTATTATGTGTGTCATTCATTCTGATGAATATATCCTATTTTATAGGCATTGTCTACACATTATTCATCTTTGAATTCTGTACAAATTATCAAGTAGATACTTGATGAATAGGCACTAAAATATATGAATTTATACATCAAGGAAATATTATAAAGGAAGATGTCAAATCAAGAGGAAACTTCAGAGCCAGGTGCAGTAGAATGTATCTGTAGACCTAGCTAATTGGGAAGCTGAGGCAAAAGGATTGCTTGGCCCATGAATTTGAGGTCAGCCTGAGCAATATAGTGATACCCTGTTTAAAATAAGTAAGTGAATAAACAAAGCCAGGTATTGTGGCACATGCCTATAATCCCAGACTTCGGAGGCTGAGGCAGAAAGATTCAGCATTTGATGCTACAAGCAGCCTGCATAACCTGGTGAGACTCTGTGTCAAAATAAATAACAATAATAATAATAAAGTGGCTGGAGGGGCAGCTCAGTGTAGAGTATGCACTAGGCAAGTTCAACACTCTGGTACTACAAAAATAAATCATAAAAAAGGAAATTTTCTTCCTTTATTTTTTGTCATTTATCCTAGCAGTTTCACTTCTAAAGAGCTGTATTAAATTTAAGCAAAAAATTAATTTCCAAAGCATTCATTGTATATTGTTTATAACATATTGAAATGACCTAGAATCCTAGTAATTAGGGTTTAGATAAATAATTTTGATTAATCCTTATAGAATATCATGTACCTATAAGTAGTGAAGTATAAATACAATTTCTGACTGGAAAAATGTTCAAGGTTTAATAGTTAAATATATATATATATATATATATATATATATATATATATATATATATTCATCTCTATTTAAAGATTGCCTGCAGCCATACCACTGTGGCATTTAATCTTGTCAGATCTCGGACGCTAAACAGGGGCAGGCCTGGTTAGTACTCAGATAGGAGACCCCCGGGAGAACACCAGGTGTTGTAGGGTTGGGAAAAGGACCCAGCAGCCTACTCCCCCTGAACAATCAGCCATTGAAAACCCTATGAATAGCAGAGAAGCACTAACACTACTGTTTCACCTGTTGTACTCAGGTTCACTATGAGTCGGACATTGACTCAATGGCACCTAACAATAGCAACATCTAGGGATTAGGAGAGTATATACAAAAATTTTCACAGCAATTATCACTGGTATTGAAGTTATAGTTTCTCACTGATGTGTGTTTTAAGAGAAAACTTGATTCTATGTTTCTACATAGACATATATTTATTTTATGACAAAGGAAGTATGAATTATTAAAAAGCAATTAATAAAGACTTTTATATTTAAACAAAATGGTTTAGTCAGTTGTTCTATCCTGCATTAAATGCATAACTGTTTAGTCTAGAAAGTTTATCTTTGGAACTAAATTCAACTCTATTATTGGGTTTGAAAATAATGATGTATAGCATTTGCCCTTTGTTGGACAAAATCATTGTTGGAAGTAAGGAATGTTACAAATCTTCAGTTGGACAGATATGTATTTCCTATAACATTGTCCAGCACTGGGGTTTAGTTCCATTGGTAGAGCACCTGCTCTGCACTTTCTTAGGACCCAGGTTCAATCCCCAATACCACAAAAAATGGGAGAAAAATATGGCAGTCCACTCCTGAAAACAATCCTGAAATAATCAGCCATTGAAAATCCTGATAGGGTCGCTATGAGTTGGACCTAACTTGAGGGCACATGAAAACAACAACAACAACATAACATTGTCCTACTTTCTACTATTATTTCATATAATATTAATTTTGAATCACTTGAAATAGCAATGAACTCTTTATACCACTATTTAACTATAAAACATGTTGAAAATGCTTCAGAATATCACTGTTAGGCAATGACGAATAATAGTCATGAATGAACAGCTCCTGCTATTGTAAAAGCAATTAGTAGCCTATTCCTCCTTCTAGACAAATTAAAATGATGAATATTTCTTCCTGTTGAAGAAGAAAGTGATGGTTGTTCTACCAAATCTGCAAGTGGCAGCTGATGCTTCATTTGAACTAGACTTTTGTTTTAACAAATTAAAACAATCTAGCATCTTTGCTTGGATTCTAATCATGGCAGATAATATCAGAGAGGCCTGCTTCTATCATTGTAGTAACTTGCAAAGCTTCACAGACAGCTGAGTTCATCGTGTTGGAGTTGTCACTCACATAGCCAGTCATTTATATTGCTTTCACTCTCTCACAGCTTTGTTTCCTTAGGATGTTTCTGCTCTGTTCATTATTATAGGATGTTTAAACATTGAATTCTCTCTCTTTACAAATGATACTCTCAAAGATTCTCATAAGATTTTCTTTGCCATAATAGAGAAATGAGATGCCTTCTTCATTCCACCGGTGTTAGTGATTTGATTTCTAAAGCTAATCTCAAAAACTCTTGAAATCATATTTCACTATTATCTTGACAACTCTTTTCTCCTTGCCTTATGAAAAACTGTAGGTTACTAGAGCATTCCACACACCATAAGTTCATTATAATTTATATCACATCTACTAAGATAACTAAATGACATCCAAAAATCAATGAATAACTTTTAAATTTAATTGGAACTGGACGTATTCTCAGTACCAAAGAATCTCATGCAGCAAATATGACAGAGCAAGTAAATTAATTAATGTGGGTTTTGGGTCCTTATTGTTAACATCTGAGGCCACTGTACTCAATCTTTTCTATTGTTGATTTTTATGGGGTTGTTACTGCAGAAAAATGTAACAAACATACACTTGTTTGCTTTCATCAGAAAATTTACCATCATCCTTCATTACTCTATTATCTTAATTGAAACCTTTGAAGATGTCACTGCATTTTGTTTTCACTTCCAAAATAACCCAAGACTTTGCATGTTTCTCTCCATTACCACTATTACATCAATTAAGGCCACCAACATTTTATACTTGGTTTAGAACAACACATCTTTATAGTCTTCAACTTTTTCCCCCTCCACTTTTTCTACCATCTAATAGCCAGAGTAATTTACTTTCTTTCACTGGCACTCAGTTCCATGCTGCTGCTCCATTCTTTGAACCACATTGTTTCTCCTTGTATTTCCTGGACAGCATAATGCTCTCTCTTAATGCAGGGATAAACTGTGATCCTTCTGTCAAACATCTACATTTTCTCATCAGTCTCTCTTTTTCTTGTATAACTTCTGCTCAGGAAAGAAGTCAGTTCACTTGGAAAGACTACTATGACCTCTTAGAATCATTTTCAGATACCCGACTCTGTGTTCTAGCATATATTTTCCAGTCTAAATCTTACTTTTCAAATACATCTTAATTGCTTATTTACTTGCCCTGCTTAATGTGGTAACATTAATGAGGATTGGGAGGATGATCTTTTGTTCAACATTTGTTGAGAACACAAATGAGTAGATTTAAGATTTGTTAACAGAATGTGTTACTCATATACATTTGATCATAACTCAAATTTATTGTCAAATGAATAGAACAATCAAATTTTCTTCCAGCCCAGGGCTTTCAACTTCTTAGTCTCATCCAAGCACCTAAAATAATGCCATCATTTCAAAGGCACTGCATTTATTTTATATTGTTCCAAATATGTTTTTCTTCTTTTCAGAAACTAGAGATTTTTCTACTTTCTGTTTAAATAAAATCTACTCCTTTCTCACAAGTAAATTTCTTATTTTATAGTTGAGACTTACACTGTCAAACACCAAGAATACTATGCTAAATAATAGACTCCTAGGACCCTTCTTTGTAGTGGTCCTTTGTTGAAATAGCTTTCTTTCTTCTATGTCCTTTCCATAAATGCACCTCCATGAATAGAGAGCAACACTATTACAGGAAGTCAAAAATCTCATTTACTCAGGATTAAGTTGAAGCAGTGAAACAATGGTCTCTTATTGCCAAGGTTTCTAAAAAATATGGCCATGTGACTTTTCCCAAATTTCTTTATTATCTGTCATATTTTCAAGCCTTCTTTTCAAGTTCTCTCTTTTGGAGTGTACTTAATTTTAAAGGGCCCGGAGAAAAAGTTAAAATTTCCATTTTTTTAAATTGAGTGTTTCAGATGCCCCTATTGTGTCACAGGTGCACAGATAGAAAGGTCCTGGCAACAGAAAAAGGAAAAGACATGGTTCTGAAAAATGTCCTTGTTTTAGAGGAAGACAGACTCATAAACATGTCATTCCAAAGTAATGCAACATTTTAAATCTTGCTTTGAGCAATTGTACAGAAATATTGAAAATGGAATGATTAATTTTGTTTGAAAAGAGCTAGATAAAGTACATGCATTGCATAGAGAAGCACCCAACAGGTGTAGCACACACCTCTGTACTTTTTATATTATCACAAGAAAGCATTCAGATGACTGAAAATGCAAATCTGAGTGAATAGATTTCTTATTTTTTCACTGTTTTGTTGTAGCATAAGAAAGCTAACGACTTTCATCATTTTCCTTCAGTCTTGATTTCATATAATTTTATAAATTTGTTCAACTTCAACATATACTTTACCAGTAGCATAGCTCTGGGGAAGAGGAAGTGCTTGTCAGAGCTTTTGGCAAGTTTGAACATAGAGGAATCAGCCACTACAGCCAAAATACACACTTGTGTTCTGGTGGTACCTCTATTTCAGGGTGGACAATTAGAAGAGAAAGGTATATTATAAAAAGGTCCTTTGACTGGTTTGAGTTCTCAGTACATATGCAAGTAGGTTCAGTACAGAATATATACATTTTTTATAACAGACATTTCATTTTCAAGTCATGACATGAGGTATTACAGACAGTATATCATACCCCTTTAATATTTGTCTTGGTTAGATACAGTTTTTCTGCTGGGAAACTAAGGGCAGAACTATTATTTCTATTTACAGATGAATTGCTAAGGCGATTCACTGAGATTCAAGGATTTATCAAAATTAGAATATTTTTGTAAAAACTTAAGCTTTGAACATTCTGGCTGCAAGCTCAGCAGTTATGTACCTTAGGTCTCTCTAGGCTCAGTAGAGGTAGAAACCAGTATTTCTGTATTTGTTACACAACATTCATAGATGTACTTAATGACAACATAAATTCTATTTTCCTTCTGCCTTTTTACTTCCTTATTTATTTATTTATTTTTTGCCATACTTTGGGGTTGAACTCAGAGCTTTCCACACACTTTGCAAGTGCTCTACCAATGGGCTGCACACACAACTTATTTTTAAATTTTTTATCTTGAGACAGGGTCTCTCTAAGTTACACAGCCTGCCTCTGGCCATGAACCTGTGATCCTCTTGTCTCTGCCTCCTGAGTGGCTAGGATTACATGCATGCCCCACTATGGCAGCTTAGCCTTTTCTTTTCAATATTGTCAGCCCCTCTAGCTTTTCTTAAAGGTCATAACATCTAAAGCAATTTGCATAGTGGACATTATTGGAGGTTTAAACATAAATAACAAAATTATAGACTTCAAATATATTTGGATAAACACTATTTTATTTGTTCATTCATTCATTTTACCACTTGCTTCATCAACATTCATCCACAGGAGAATATTTGTACCAGTCAATGGACAAAGATCTGAAAGCTCCTGCTCTTTTTTTTTTTTTTTTTTTTTTTTTTTTTTTTTTTTTTTTTTTTTTTGGAACTGGGGGTTGAATCCAGGGCCTCACGTTTGCATGCTCTGCAAGTGCTGGACCACGAAGCTGCAACCTCAGCCCACTTTTTTGTTTTTTGTTTTTTGTTTTTTGAGACAGGGTCTCACTAAATTACGCAGACTGCCTCTGGTCTCGAACTTGCGATCCTCCTGCCTCTGCCACCCAAGCCGCTGGGATTACAAGCATGCCCCACCGCGCCCAGCTGAAAGCTCCTACTCTTGATAAGCTTCCCACTGAGGTAAAGATCTATAAAAACATACCATCAGGAATGAAGCCTTGGGGATGCAGATAAGGTGCTATGGGAGAAGATTCAGCAAAAAGATAATCAATAAATATGATTTTGAAGGACTTTTCAGATGAATGAAGGCAAACTGGGATGAAATAAGAAAGTATATAAAAACATAGCTAAATGTGTTTGCTACCAAATGTAAAGAAGTCTGGTATGTTGAAGACTCAGTCAAAGAAGTAGTAAGTGTAAATATTTTCCATAAGATAAAATAAACTTGCAAACCAGTATAACTATATTGAAGCCTAAAATTGATCATGTAAAAACAGGATATTTGCTACTGAAATTGTTCAAACAGTCAAATGAGTATATTCCCTAATGAAGAGTACTTGGATATTTACCTCCAGAATTCTTGTCTTTCACAAATAACACTTTGCCTTTCTCTATTTCTTTAGCAAGGAGTAGCTATCTGCTTATTCCAAGAGCTGGGGGTTTGTGGTTTTGGAGGGAAACATAGAAACCACTATAATTAGTTTTCACTAATCTGAGACAGAAGCCAACATATTCTGATCTTCTGGTGGTTAATAAAGATAGGCATCACTCAAATTACATAAAATAGTACATAAACAATATTTTGCCAAAATTAGATTATATCTTCATTTTTCTCTGAAGTAACTCCCCAGAAATTTATTTTCCTTAAAAATCTAGAGTTGGTATTTGCTATGAAAAGAGTGTTTTTAGGTAATAGAAGTAAATGGAAATTTCTAAAATGTGGTTACTCACTAGATATTTTCAGCATAGTTTATTTTAGGAGATAATATCAATTTGTTGCCACATATTTTCCTCTCCTTTTTCAAAAGTTTGTGTTATTTTTGTTTCATTTATAGCCAATGCCTTCATTAAAGTTTTATTCTATATTCCATTTCAATAAGAAAAAGGCATAATATTATAAAGGTAATGTTACAAAGGAAATACTTATAAGCTTTAAATTTTTTTTAAGTCTTTATAATGTTTTTAATGACAAAAGCTAAGTGTCCATTCATATTAATTACCCCATCTATTCTTGCCATATTATCTTTTCTCCTCACCATTTCCAGCTGAGACTAGAAAAATAATTGTGAAAGGAAATATTTATACTGTAAATACTTTGAATTAACATTATTGCAAATGGACAAGAGATTTAAAAACAATCAGCAGGAACTTAGTGAGGGGAAAGTTTCTACTGCTTAAATTTAGAAAATACTTCATTTTTTGTTATTTAATCCTGCATAATTTTAGGTAAAGTAAGTGGGAAAACACAGCTAAATCCAACATAAAATGGGGGTGAGAATAATGTGACTTTTTTTTAAATCCATGGTGTAGTGTGGTCTGAGTGAAAATTTTACCTCCTATTAAGATCCATTTCAGAGGTTTCTGGAAGCAAGAGCTGAATGATTCCTGGATACACAGGAGCAGGGGAGGGGCATTATGAAGCGGAGATCAGACTGTCTCCAACAAAAACAAAAAACCACCCTTAGTTAAACAAAGCTAACAGAGAAACAGGAAAACAGGTGTATGTGTGGAGCAGGGGGTGATTAATGTCTCTCCCACCTTCCCATATTAGCTTTTGGGAATCAGGTCAGAAAACATGGGAACACTGTTATATTCAGTGGTTGCCTTTGTGATTCTTGGTTCCCTCCAGTTTCCAAGAAGACACTGCAAATTTGATTAGTCTCGGCAACAAAATATCCACTGAGGGAATTACTGTAATGGATGGGTTTCCCGGGCTCCTCAGGTAAAAACAGGGGCTCTGGTATCTCTAACCCTTCCTGTTTCCTCATAATTATGTGAATGGGTGCTGGTCATTCTCTCTGCAGTTAGTGGGTGTTTTTTTAAATATAATTAATTAATTAATTTGATTTCCTCAGAATTAGTTCCTAGGTGAGACTGTTTTCTTGATTTGAAGGTAGTGTGTTTGACTACATTAAGTGATCTTTTTTGTTCCCCATTTGGCTATGCTATTCTTGTGCATGTACTCCTTCCTGTGGGAACACCTTGGCTCAGATATGAAGGCCAGGTATACAAAATTCTTTATGGCATCTAGTTCTAAAAATGTGGAGAACTAGATGTCTAAAGTAACCAAACTGGCAAAGCACACAAAAAAGAAAGCAAAGCAAAAGAAAATGATAATCATTTAAAAACTGATAAATTTGACTACATCAAAGTAAGAATTTCAGTTAACATCATAAAGAGAATACAACTGCAACCCACAAACTGTATAGATATATTTTAACACCTATAACCAATAAAGAAGCAGTATATAGACCATAAAAATAATAGCTTGAAATCAATAAGGGAAAAACAAAAATGCAAATGAAGGAATAAACTAACTTATGAACATGCTTTTTAAAATAAACAGAAATATTTATGACAAAAAATTGATGCTGAAATTTGTGAACAAGCTGGCTGTATAGAAGATTGCTATATAACCATAAATTGCATTTACATACTGTTTACATAGTTAGGAAAATATAAAAATAACATTTTTCACAATCTCCATATTATACTATTTTAAAGTGTGACAACACTATAGTTGTTGAAAATGTTGGATGTAGTTTTATGGCTAGTGATAAATATTGATATAACTTTGTAAAAACACTGGGGTTTATCTTGTGAAATTGAACTTGTTTAGCAATTCCACTTCCAGCTATATACCATGGAATAGTGCTTTACAGACTTTAGTAGCTAGGAAAGGATACATTGAAATGCAGATTGAAATTCAGTAGATGTCAGGTGGAACATTTTTAACAAGCTTCAATTGATGATGATGCTTCTGATCCCTGGACCACCCACTTTCAGAACCATGCCCTAGAGGATCTCTTTAGCTGTGTGCCAGGGCACATGAAATAGAATGTCCACAGGAATACCACTTGCAGTAACAGATAGTTGGAGGCAATCCAAATATCTCTAGTTGGTAGCAAGGATGAAAAGATTATTATGAAATCATATTATAGTATTTGAAAAAAAATTAAAAACATAATATTCTGAAAAAATAGACTTCATAAGAATACATATAAAACAAATTTCAGTTATTTAAAAAATGAAGAGCAGGCAAATAAACATATGTGAGAAAATCAGTAAGGAAAGAAAGAGAATATCTATGACAAAATTCAAGATATCATTTAACTCCAGCAGCCGGAGAGTCAAGATAATGTAACAGAGAAAATGTGCACAAGGCCTGTTTTAAGGTATAAATAGAGAAGGACTGGACAACCCACCCCCCCAAAAAAAATCAGCCATTGAAAACCCTATGAATAGCAGAAAAGAGCTAACAATACGGTTTTTTCCTGTTGTGTGCAGGGTTGAGTTAAACAACAACTTGAGGGCACCTCACAACAAGTACGTGGTATATAAGCAGCTTGTTGGGTTCAACGATATTTATTATTTTCCTATCTTTAAACTGCATTTTATCATATGAATGTTTTTTTCAATAATGAAAATAAAAATGTTCCCTGTAGTCCTAATGTAAATATAATATAAATTAACATACAATATGTTGTTGTTAGGTGCTGTGGAGTCTTGTCCGACTCATAGTGACCTTCATTGGGTTTTCAATGGCTGATTGTTTTGGGATGGCCTCAGAGTGGATTGCCATATCCTTCTCCCACTTTTGCAGTGCTGGGAATCAAACCTGGGACCTCAGAGACTGCAGAGAAGCGCTCTACCGACTGAGCTAAATCCCAGCCCAATATATATTGTAGATATAGAATGAAGTAGGAAAATGGGATTAAGAAAATAAAGTGAAAATCAAAATATATGTAATTTTTTCTTGTACGTCAACTGACAAAATTTGAAGGCAAACAGAGAATTCAGAAAGGGCAATTTCATGAAAGTTAAATGATCAAATTTACAACTGTCTGGTGTCCTCATTTGATCTAAGGACAGACTCTAAATATACAGAGAAGTGCATTATTATATAAGCAGCATATCCCTTAAATTCTCATACATGAGACTTTTGGTAGGAAATAGAAATAATACATCAATTGTAGCACTTTGGTAAGAATTTAAATTGCAGTAATATGTTATTGCTGATTAAGGTCATTTATGTAAGTTCTGGAAAGCAAAGCAGGAAAAGCTATCTAATATATTATTGAAATTAAAGAGTGCTCTCATCCAGTACTCTCATGCAAATAAAAGCGCACTCCATGTTCACATGGAATTGGGCCCAAGGACGACCAATAAGAGATGTCTTCCCAAAACTATCTGAGCTCCCTGTCAATGCTAAACTTGCATTTGACTGCAAATCCTCAACAGGGATCATAGCAGAGATAATTTTTGTTAGCTTTTAAAAGACTTCAAACTGTAATTTCCCAAGTTAATGAAACCAATAGAAAATTAATTGAGAAAAATAATAATCACTATTTGTAGAGAATTTAATTTGTATGACACTCTATAATATAGTGTGCTACCAACATTTTCTCACTTAATCTTCTTTGCAATACCTATGAGTAGGTCTCCTTCAAAAGAAAAGTTTACGTGAATTTTCCAAAGTCATCTAGCTAGTAAGTGTAAGACACGGCAATGCTTTTGCTTTCATCATACCAATGTATTAACATTATTCTACTGAATTGCTAAGAAAAAGCAGGCTTCATAATAATTTTGATACTACCTTCAGTAGGCACAAACTGAGACATCTTTCTACATAAACATGAATAGTCTTAAAGTTCAACATAACACCAAATCATTGCATATAACTGATATGTATACCATACATTTATGATTTTCTGCAAATATATATGAACATTTTTAAAGTGCACTTAAAAGGATGTAAAGTTAGAGACATTATCCCAGGTTCCAGAGGATTTGATATTCTCAAATTAACATGATGTTTTACATAGTCTTAAAGTCATCTGTGAAAAACTGCATTCAGATGGGATGTTTGCATGCTTCCTAATATATACCCAAAATAAGTGAATATGTAGATCTCAAAGAAGATTTTTGAATGTTAGTAAACATGCCTTCAGGGAAGATTACCATTATTAGATGTGTTAACACTTAGTAATACATTTGTGAAGTAAATTTGTTTTTTTTTTTCTTAGCTATTCAAAAGCTACGTTGATATTCAGAGCACATATTTACTTTTAACTTGGCCATAAGATTGTTCTCTTCCTTCAACTGAAAGACAACAAAACTTAATACCTAGACTGTAGAGTTTAGACTCTACCTCCAGTAGTAGATCTGTCTGCTTCCAAAGCCTCCCCTCATTATCTTTACATATTGAAATGCATTTCAGAGACTTAATTTGGAGAAGCCTAATTTAGTTTCTTTAATTTGAAAATGATGGAGAATTCTGGCTCTTGAGCTTATGCTGGCTTTGAACATTTGCTTACACTGAAGGCAGGAACAAAGCTTTCTGGCGGGGAGAGCCACCTAACTAGGTGTGATCTTGCTATTCTGTGAAGACTGTCTGGCACATTTCTCAGTCTTAGGTTCAGGAATGAGTATATTCCTGTTCAAATTAGCTCTGGCTCTATGACACAAGGCATATAGGATTTCTTTGCCCAGCCACTAGGGAGCAAGGATACTCCAGGGCATGATCTCACTGGTGGTAGAGAGTCTGAGTATAGTTTAACAGGGCCACTGCATGCATCAAGAAGGGATGGTGGTTGGGGTTTCTGAAAACAGACAGAAATAAAAATAAGGCAACCACTTTAACACTGCGAAGCATCCCATAAATATGGTTAAGTCTCTTCATTAGAAAACACTCACTACTTCTGGAGCTTATGGAGACAATGGTCAGATACATGTTTTGGGGCTGAAGTACTTCCACCTATTTGCCCACTGCTAGAGCCAAAGGGCCTGCAGCCATAGCCCTGTGGCATCCGATCCCGTCAGATCTCGGAAGCTAAGCAGGGTCGGGCCTGGTTAGTACCTGGATGGGAGACCACCTGGGAACACCAGAAGCTGTAGGCTTGGGAGAAGGACCTGGCAACCCCCTCCCAAAAATCAATCTGCCATTGAAAACCCTATGAACAGCAGAGAAGCACTGACAA
>VMDO01008648.1:0-82535 GCA_007922755.1 Pedetes capensis
TGTCTTTTTAAGAACTTTTTGCTTTCTTCTTGAATGATATCTTGTATGTCATGCCACAACTCTTCTGGTCTCCTGTCATTTGTGTCTAATGCATTAAACCTATTTTTGAGGTGGTCGCTGGACTCAGATGGGATATACTCAAGGTCATACCGTGGCTCTCGTATACTTGTTCCAATTTTCTTCAGCTTCAGTTTGAACTAGCATATGAGAAGTTGATGGTCTGATCCACAGTCAGCACCTGGTCTTGTTTTGATATTTTGTACAGAGCTTTTCCATCATCTCTTTCCACATATGTAGTCAATTTCATTCTTGCATGTTCCATCTGGTGAAGTCCATGTGCATAGTCTCCACTTATGATGTTGAAAAAATGTATTTGCAATGAAAAGGTCATTGGTCTGACAAAATTCTATCATGCGATCTCCAGCTTCATTTCTGTCACCAAGACCATATTTTCCAAATACTGAGCCTTCTTCTTTGTTTCCAACCTTTGCATTCCAGTCACCAGTGATTATCAGTAAGTCCTGATTGCATGTTTGATCTATTTCAGATTGCAGAAGCTGATAGAAGTCTTCCCTTTCTTCATTTGTGGCCTTAGTGGTAGGTGCATAAATTTGAATAATAGTCACATTAACTGGCCTTCCTTGTAGGTGTATGGATATTATTCTATCACTGACAACATTGTATTTCATGACAGATCTTGAAATGTCTTTTTTGATGATGAATGCAACCCCATTTCTCTTTAGTTTATCATTCCTAGCATAGTATACCATTTGATTGTCTGACTCAAAATGGCCTATGCTGGTCCATTTAGCTCACTGATGCCTAGAATGTCAATGTTTATGTGCTCTATTTCTCTTTTAATGATTCCTAATTTTCCTAGGGGCTGGGATTTAGCTCAGTGGGTAGAGCACTGCACTGCCGTCTCTGAGGCCCCGAGTTCAATTCCCAGCACCGCAAAAATGGGAAAAGGGCCTGGCAATCCATGACCAAGGCAATGTGGAAGCACTCAGCCATTGAAAACCCTATAAGGGTCGCTGTGAGTCGGATACCGACTTGATGGCACCTAGCAACAAGCAACAATTTTCCTAGATTCATACTATGTACATTCCATGTTCCAATTATTAATGAATATTTACAGTTCTTTCTCCTCATTTTGAGTCATTCCATGTCAGCAAATTGAGCACCCTGTAGCTTTACTCCATTTCCGTAATCATGGTAGACTCTACTTTGAGGAGGCAACTCTTCCCCAGTAGTCTTTTGAGTGCCTTCCAACCTGGAGGGCTCATTTTCTGACACTATATCTGACAGTGTTTCTTTGCTATCCATAGGGTTTTCTACGGCTAGTTGTTTCTGGAGGAGTTTGCCAGGTCCTACTCCCTAGTCTATCTTAGTCTGGAAGCTCAGCTGAAAACCTGTCCACCATCGGTAACCTTGCTCATATCTAAGGTTACAGTGGCAGAGCTCTCAGTCTCAATGCAACACACGAGCCCCCCAGTGCGGCAAACTGATAGATGTGTGGGGGACTCAAGAATACAACATGCTAAATATTAATAACAAAAAATAGAAACAAGCACCAAAATGATCCTGAATACTAAGCTCCTCTCAACAATTACCCTACATGTAAACATTTTCAACTCACCATTTAAGAGGTACTGATTGGCTAACTGGATTAAAAAAAAAAAACTCTTTGATTTTTGGAATTCAAGAGACTTGCCTTAGGCACAAAGACCATAAAACTTTGAAAATGAAAGGCTAGAAAACAATACACCAAATATGTGGGAACCAAAAAAAGAGTAGTAGTGATATGAAATTCTGAAAATTTAAACTTCAATTTAAAGCTAATCAGAAGAGACCCAGATCCTCACTACATACTGGTAAAAGGAATAGTCAGTCAGGAACTCATAACGCTACTTAATATTTACTTACCTAATGCAGATGCACCTACCTACATAAAATGAACTTTATTGGAGATAAAAATAACACATTTGGCCAGACACAATAATTATGGGAAATTTCAATACCCCACTTTCTTCAAGAAATGGATCATCAAAGCAAAGAATCAGCACAGAGATGATGGATTTAAATGGCACTATAGACCAAGTAGACCTTACAGATGTCTACAGAATAGGCCATTCATCAGAGATGGAATACACATTCTTCTCAGCACCATATGGAACCTTTTCTGAAAGAGACCACATTTTAGCCCACAAAAATGACCACAGAAGTTACAAAATAAGTGCAATCAATCCCTGTACCTTTGTGGATCACAATGAAATAAAACTAGAACTAAAAAGCAAGAAAAATTTCAGAAAGGTTACAAATACATAGATACTAAATTACATACATCTGAATGATCAATGGGTCTTTGAAGAGAGCACAGAGGAAAAGATTCCAATAATCAAATGAGGGTGAAAATACCTCCAACCAAAATTTATGGAATATAGCCAAAGCAATCTTAAAGAGAAGCTCTTAGCCATGAGTACCTTCATCAGTAAGTTAGCAAAGACCCAATTAAATAACTTGTCACACATTATGACAGGAGGAGAAAGAGGCCCACAACAAGGCAACATGAAAAGAACTACACAGAAAGAAACTGGTAAGATCAAGGAAGAAATTAACCAATTCATTAGGATATTTTAAAGACTTTTTTATATTATACTGCAAACTCTCACTATGGAACATGAATGAATTAAGGAACTGGAATACTTGATGAGATATGTGGTCTTTTTACTGGATATAGATAAAAGGGAAAATGTGGAATACACATTTATATATTTAATTCATCTTCTGAATCAAAACTATTTCCATTACACTATTTATTAGATAGTAAATTAATGACAATAATATAAATACCTTCAATTGAAAAACATAAATAATAATTTATTTGATGTTTATATCACCATGTAAATAAATGTGTATACTCTAACTAGAGTATTATAAGACATTTCATAAAGCTCACTTGGGTCCTTAATTTGGAAATTCCCTTTAAATTTTAAATATCATGAGATGAAATTTCACTTTTTGATGAAAATTTAGGATAAGGAAGTTGTACTTACTATGCTGGTCTAGAAGTTGGTTAACCTACAAAACTGCACAGAAAATTGACAGTATAGTACTTCAGGACAGATATTGAGATGTCCTTTTTTGTGATGAAGGCAACCCCATTTCTCTTTAATTTCTCATTCCTGGCATAGTAGACTATATGATTATCTGATTCAAAATGGCCCATGACAGTCCATTTTAGCTCACTGATGCCTAGAATATTGATGTTTATGTGATCCATTTCCCTTTTGTTGATTTCTAATTTTCCTAGATTCATACTATGTACATACCACATTCCAATTATTAATGGAGGTTTACAGTTGTTCTTTTTCATTTTGAGTCATGCCACCTTAGCAAATGGAGGTCTCCTGAGGTTTACTCTATATCCATCCTTAAAATAGACTCTACTTTGAAGAGGTTACTCTTCTCCTAGTCATCTTTTGAATGCCTCTTAGCCTGTGAGACTCATTGTCTGCCACTATGTTTGCTAGTGCTTCTCTGTTATTTATAAGATTTTCAATGGCTAATTGTTTCAAGAGTGGGCTACCAGGCCTTCTCCCTAGTCTGTTCTTAGTCTGGAAGCTCAGCTGAATCCTCTCCTCGATGGGTGACACTGATGATATCTGAAATACTGGTGGCAAAGTTTTCAACATCACAGCAACATGTAAGTTCCCACAGCACAACAATCTGAGAGACATGTGGGGTTATACATATTAGCAAGTATTTAAATTAATTGTTGTATACCAATATTTTGCATACCAATATGTTGCATAACAATAATCTATTAGATTATTTCTCAAGGCAGTGTTTTATTCGAGTTTTGTTCCTATGATCTATTGCAGTGTCCATAAACACCAGGAGTGCCATATCTATTCTAACTTTAAGAGATAATATCTATGTATTGGTCTGGGATTTAGCTCAGTTGGTACACCACCACTCTGCAGTCTCTGAGGTCCCAAGTTCAATTCCTTGCACTGCAAAAATGGGACAAGTATGTGATAATCCACTCCCCAGGCAATCCCGAAACAGTCAGCCATTGAAAACCCTATGTGGGTCTCTGAGTCAGACACAACTCGATGGTACCTAACAACAACATCTGTGTATTATTTTTCAAAGTTGAATTGAATTACAGTAGCAATGTATAGTATGAAGTTCACTCAAAAGATGGCATTAATCAATTTTTTTTCTGGTACTTGGGGTTGAGCCCAGGGACTCATGCTTGCATGCTTTGCCAGTTCTGGACCACTGAGCTGCACCCTCAACCCATTTTTTTTTTTTTTACTTTTTTGGGACAGGATCTTGCCAGGTTACTCAGACTGCCTCTGGTCTCAAACTTGTGATCCTCCTGCCTCCACCTCCCAAATCGCTGGAATTACAGGTGTGCGCACTGCACCCAGCCAGTATTAATCAAATTAATGTAGGCATATAACATGACACATTATTAAAACAGCAAAATGGAACATTTTCATCTGAAGATGTGTTTACATTCTTTAGCACTCTCTGTATTTATTACCATTTTGTTTTTACAAAGGTAGTGAATTGTGCCTTCATTCATTCATTCATTTAACATATATTTATTAAGTGACTACTGAGAGCCAAACAATGGTGAGTCCATTAATGGTGAGCAAACTAGAGACAATGCCTGTCAAACAAATTTCATAATCTAGTAGGGAAGAGTCAGAGTTAAGCAAAGACAGTAAAGAATGGTCAGTGTTCCCATGGGAGAAGTTGTGAGAGCAATAAGCAGGACTCAGACCTGGGTGCTTGTGATTGTGGAGATTGGGATATGGTCAGAGTTGTTTCCTTTGGTACTTTACATAAGACACTTGAATGTGGTATATGCTGAGCTAGCATTATCATTATGCTGCTTTTTAAAAGGAGAGACAAAAAAGAGAGAAAGAAAAATCCACTTAAAATGGAACCAGTGTCACCCAAGTTCTATCTATAACCAGAAAGAAAAGCAAATAGTTATAGAAACAATTAAATTCTATGGGTTGAACCATTGAGGAAACTCCAAATAAATAGATAAAAACCAGTTGTCAGATAACATCCTACACTCAGGTGGCTTACTTGCATTTTCTCACATATGATCTTTCATCTTTGCATGTTTGCTGGCCGAGTGCCTTTTTCAGCTCAAATATTAACTCAAGTGTTATGTCCCATATATAGTCAGTGTTCTCCAACACCTCTAGAGTTGTCACTTTATTCTTTTATATATCTGCTATATCTTGTAGAGTAACTATATTTAGTACCTAGTATACTGATCTAAAATTACTAGTTTAAATTTCTCTTTTACTGGAAGGATTTTGTTTTTGGAAATTTGTAATCATACCTTATTTTTCCATTTCTGTATCCCTAATAACTAGAACACCCTGCAGCCTTTGGCACTGTGACATCAGATCGCAGAAGCTAACAAGTGTTGGGCCTGGTTAGTACTTGGATGGGAGACCACCTGGGAACACGAGATACTGTAGGCTTGGGAGAAGGACCCAGCAACCCACTCCCAAAATTCAATCCACCACTGAAAACCCTATGAATAGCAGAGAAGCATTGACAGTATGTAGGGTTGCTATGAGTCAGACACCTACTCTATGGCACCTAACAAAACAACAACAATAATTAGAACAGTGATTCTTTTGTAGTAATTTGTGATATAAATACTTATTAAAATTTTTCAATGTAAAGCATTCTTATGAAAGTTGAAGGTGTCTTTTTGCTTATTCACATGTTCCACTAGTACAGAATTAGGCATGGGGATATTTGAACTTCAGAATTTCCCATTTTTTATCTGATTGTTTAGGAGTATCTATATAAAATTTGCTTTTTATCAATTTTATACCTGATGGAAAAATTATACTCCATGGAAAAATTTATATCATAGATTCCCTAGTTAGATTACAAGGGTTTGATTGTAAATTGTTTTCTTTATAGATTTTACAGTCTTCTATAAAATAGATTGAAATACATTAAAAAATAGATTCAGAAATTACACCTGTTTGAATGGTGGAGAGTAAATGATTTAATTCAAAATGCCAATGTAATTGTACTAAAATATCCTCTGCTTACTCCTTGAGATTGAGCATATTCTCAATGAGTGTTAAAAAATCAGGTTTCTCATTTCATTATTTAATGTTCCCAAGCTAAGTATGGGCTGGGATTTAGCTCAGTTGGTAGAGCGCTGCGCTGCAGTCTCTGAGGTCCCAAGTTCAATTCCCAGCACTGCAAAAATGGGAGAAGGGCCTGGCAATCCACTCCCAAAGCAATCCCAAAACAGTTAGCCATTGAAAACCCTATGAGGGTCGCTATGAGTCAGATACTGACTCGACGGCACCTAACAACAACAACAACAAGCTTAGAATAATAACTGTTATATGTTGAGTAGAAGAGAAGGGTTCTTTTCTTCAGAGAGGAGTGATGAAACTGGCTGAAATGGAATTTTTTTATGGAAAACTGAGAAGTTTATTTTTATGCATTCAAATATTTATCTGATTGAAGGTAATAGGCTCATTTTAATAAAGTGATTAAAATTGTGGTAGACTTTAAGATTGCTCTGTATTTGAAATCAGCTCCTGTCTGAGAGCCTGCAGCTGTAGCCCTGTGGCATTCGATCCCCTCAGATCTCAGAAGCTAAGCAGGGTCGGGCCTGGTTAGCACCTGGATGGGAGACTGCCTGGGAACACCAGAAGCTGTAGGCTTGGGAGAAGGACCTGGCAACCCCCTCCCAAAAATCAATCTGCCATTGAAAACCCTATGAACAGCAGAGAAGCACTGACAATAGCGTTTCCCCTGTTGTACAGAGGGTCGCTATGAGTCGGATACCGACTCGATGGCACCTAACAACAACAACCTGTCTGAGAGAATACTAACATTTGTTCATTAATGTTATAGTATATAATGCCGCTTTCAAATTCTATGATCTGTACTTTTACTTTCTTTTATTAGATTATTTCTAGGAGTAGTAGTAAAGGTAAGTATATTAGAGGGTAATAATTGACTGTTAATTTTCATTAATAGAATGTTTTGGTACAGAGTATTTAAATGATGTATAAGACTGAAATGTGTTTAAGCATTATAGTTGGATTTATCAACCTCTTTTTTAGTCATATTGTGATGCTGAAATGCATTTATTGTAAAGAATGACTTGGATTACCTAAGATTCATTTTGTTTAGCTACTTTTGTCACCATCTGGCCACTTTCCTCTGTTCAGGCAATGGACAGGGATTTTTGTTATTCTTAACCAGCACCCAACAACAACAACAATTACAACAAAGCAGCAAAAATTTAGCTTTATAGCTTGGATGTGTTTTGTCCCCCAAAGGTTCATTGCTGGAGGATTGGTCCCCAGTGTAGCAGTCCCAAGAGGTGTTACATCTTTAGGATGTGAGGCTGATCAGGGGTAATTTGATCATAGTGGCACAGCCCTTGTGAAGGGATTAATGCAGGTCTTGTGGGACTGGGCTAGTTCCCTCAAGAATGGGTTATAAATCTTAAAATAGACTTGTCCTCTATTAATAACAGCAGTATATATGTATATATGACATACCACTGTGCCATCTGATCCCATCAGATCTTGGAAGCTAAGCAGGGTTGGGACTGGTTAGTACTTGGATAGGAGACCACCTGGGAGCACCAAGTGCTGTAGGCTTCGAGAAGGACCTGGCAACCCACTCCCAAAAAGCAGTCAGCCATTGAAAACCCTATGATGCATTTATGGATTCGCACAGTCCTTGCAATTACTCCACTTCCCTGAATGGAGGAAGCACTGTTGTAGGTGATGGAGTCTGACTTGGATGCCATAAAGAGATACCACAGACTGAGTGGCTTCAATAACAGACATCCGTTTGTCACAGTTCTGGATGTGTGAAGTCCAAGCCCAAGTTGCTAGCACAGTGATGTTCTGCTCTGGCTCTCACTCCTGCTTTCCTCTGTGTCCTCACACGGAGAGAGGGAGCCAGCAAGCTGTCTGGCTTCTATTCCTAGAAGGGTGCAAATCCTGTCATGAGGATCCCACCCTCATAACCTCACTACTCTATCTGCCAAGGCCCCTGCTCAAACACTATCACCTTGGGGGTGAAGTCCTTAATGTATGAATTTGGGGGAATGGACACAATTCAGGCCATAGTAATAATTTGTTGCTTGGGGCCCATTCTGGCCACTTTAAGGGAAGAGGGGGTGGCTTCTTTCCATATGGCCAGGTTTTCACATGTGATATCTGACAGTTGTCCTGCATGAGTTTCATGCCTGGACACTAAGTTATGTCCCTTCATCTGAAGCAGAAATAGGTTTACTGGCTACTTTCCTGGCTACATCTCCCGTTCTTGCTAATATCAGAGAACTTTTATTATAATTTTGTAACAAGGACCTTCTTCCTTCCTTCTGTTTATAGAATTAACCATTGCTTCCTTTTGAATCTTGATTTATGTAATCTTATAGCATGTTCCATTTCTGTGATTCTCCTGTATTTTGTGTTGCTGCATGGAATATGTTTTCTTTAACATGCTGCCCTTCTCTAGTGATTAGAATGGCTTTTTTCTTAGTTTTATTCTTCTGGCAGTTACTCTTACTTCTCAACATCAAAATGACACTTCCTTATTTATTCTTCCTTATATATGACAAAGAATTTACATGTTTTATTTCCCCTCAATTTTCTACCCATTTGTATGAGCTTAGACTCATACTGTGAACCTTTGTAAATATTATCTGCTATTTGCCTGTGTTGCAAATTTTTAGGTTACTTAGGGCTCCTATGCCCAACCCTTTCATACCATCCCCATTTTTAATTCTTTATTCTGCTTTGTATATAAAATTTTTATTGGAAATATTTAATGTTCAACTTAATGTGTTTCATTCTGACATACATTTCTTTGTGACATTTCCATATATGTGTTTCATTGTACATTGCAAAGATAACTTCCTCTTTAACCTTTTGTGCACCTCCTCCCCCTTCTTCTACTCCCTCACCAAAGGACTCTCTTCTACATTACATGTCTTTTGTGGGATTATTTTTCTATACACCCTTGCATCCCAATTATGTTTAAGTCCGAACTTTTTTCTGTAGTGATCTATCTTTTTACATTGTCAGTAGTATTACATGAATAATCTACCCCATATGTATTATTATCATTCTTTGGTATTATTGGTATTATAATAATTATTTCCCAAACTATTAAGTTGGGCTGTTTCCTTTGAGGTCACCCTCTCTCTCATTCCTCGCTCCTCCTTGTTCCTCCTCTCCCTCCCTTCTTTTCTCATCATCTCTTCCTTTTGCTAGATCCCTCTCTCCTTCTTTCCATTCTTAAATTGTCCCTTCCCCACTCACTAAGTTGATGTTAGCATTTTCTTATGTTCCAATTTCTGTATAGGATTTTTTCTTTTCTTTTAGTTTTGATTCAGCCCCCACATATGAGTGAGAACATGTGGTATTTCTCTTTTTGGGCTTGTGCTTGTTCACTTAAAATAATTTTCTCCAATTCCATTCATTTTGCTGCAAATGACATTACTTCATTTTTTTTTGATTGCTGAGTTGTATTCCATTGTATATATGTACCATAGTTTTTTATCCACTCTTCTGTTGATGGGCACTTTGGTTGATTCCATATCCTTGTTATTGTAAAAAGTGCTGCATTGACATGGAAATGCAGGTGTCTCGTGGTATGATGCCTCATCTCCTTTTGGGTATATTCCCAATAGTGCTATAGCTGGGTCATATGGTAGATATATTTTTAGTTTTCTATGGTGCCTCCATATAGATTTCAAAAGTGGTTGTAATAATTAACAGCTCCACCAGCAGTGTAAGAGGGTTCCCTTTTCTCTGAAACCTCATCAGCATTTGTTGTTATTTGTTTTATTGATCTGGGCCATTTTTACTGGATTAAGGTGGAATCTCAGCATTGTTTTGGTTTGCATTTCCCTAATGGCTAGGGATATTGAGCATTTTTTCATGTGTTTCATGGCTTTACAGGCCTCTTCATTGAGAACTGTCTATTCAGATCCTTTGACCATTTGTGTCTTGGGTTATTTGTTTTCTGGGGTATTGTTTTCTTGAGTTCTTTACAAATTCTAGAAATTAGTCCTCAGTCTGATGTTGTTGTTGTTGTTAGATGCCTTCGAGTCGGTATCTGACTCATAGTGACCCTCATAAGGTTTTCAATGGCTGACTGTTTCGGGTTTGCCTTGGGAGTGGATTGCCAGGTCTTTCTCCCATTTTTGCAGTGCTGGGAATTGAACTTGGGACCTCAGAGACTGCAGTGCAGCACTCTACCAACTAAGCTAAATCCCAGCCCCAGTCTGATGTATAGGATACAAATATTTTTTCCCATTCAGTGGGGATTTTCTTGACTCTGTTGATTGTTTCCTTTGCTGTACAGAAGCTTTTTAATTTCATGTAATCCCATTTATCTATTCTTGTTGCAATTTCTTGAGCAATTAGAGTCCTATTAAGGAAACACTTTCCTATGCCTATATGTTGAAATGTATAGCCTATCCTATCTTCTATCAATTTTAATGTTTCTGGTTTTATGTTAAGGTCTTTTATCCATTTTGAGTTAACTCTCATGCATATTGAGAGATGTAGGTTGTTTTTCATTTTTCTGCAAGTGAATATCCATGTTTCCCAGCACCATTTATTGAAAAGGCTATCCTTTTTACAATTTACTGGTTTTGTTCCTTTGTTGAAATTCAGTTGGCCATAGGTGTGTTGAGGTATTTCTGGATCTTCTATTCTGTTCCACTGTTCTTCAGGCCTATTTTTGTGCCTGTACCAAGCTATTTTTGCTACCATTGCCCTGTAGTGTAGATTGAAGTCAGGGATTGTGATTACACCTGCATTAGTTTTGCAACTTAATAGAGTTTTGGCTATATATGTTCTTTTGTGATTCCATATGAATTTTTGGACTATTTTTTCTATTTCTGTAAAGTGTGTCATTGGAATTTTAATGGAGATTGCATTAAATCTATAGATTGCCTTTGGTAGGATAGTGTTTTTTACTATATTGATTCTCCCAATCCAGGAGCAGGGAAGGTCCTTTCATTTATTAGTATCATTTATGATTTCTTTCTTTAAGGTTTTGAAAATTTTCCTTATAGAGAGGTCTGTAGGGTCTTTGGTTAGATTGATTCCAAGGTATTTAATTTTCTGGTGGGATATCATGAAAGGTATTGTGTCTATAATTTCCTTCTCTTCCTGCTTATAGTTGGTGTAAATGAAACCTATTGATATTTTGGTGTTAATTTTATACCCTACCACATTGCTGAAGAAGTTGATTAGATCTAAAAGTTTTCAGGATGAAGTTTTGGTATCCTTTATGTAAAGTATCAAGTCATCTGCAAATAAAGATAATTTGACCTCGTCATTGCCAATCTGTATCCCATTGATTCCTTTCTCTAGTCTGATTGCCTTGGTGAGGACTTCAATCACTATGTTAAAGAGAATAGGAGAGAGTGGATGTCCTTGTCTTGTTCCAGATCTTAAAGAAATTATTTCAGTTTTTCTCCATTTAATATAATGTTGGCTGTAGTTCTGTCATAGATGGCTTTTATGATGTTAAAGTATTTGCCTGTTATGGCTATGTTCTCTAGGGTTTTTTATCATGAAAAGGTGTTGCACTTTGTTGAAGGTCTTTTCAGTATCAATTGAGATGATCATTTGATTTTTGTTTGCTTCTATTCATATGTTGAATTACATTAATTGATTTCCATATGTTGAACCAGCCTTGCATCTATGGAATAAATCCCACTTGGTCATGGTGAACAATCTTTCTAATATATTGCTGGATTTGTTTTGCCAGCATTTTGTTAAGGATTTTTGCATCTATGCTCATAAGGGAAATGGTCTATAATTCTCTATCTTGAATGTATCCTTTCCTGGTTTAGGTATCAGTGTGATGACAGCTTCATAGAATGAGTTTGGGAGTGTTTCCTCCTTTTCTACATTTTGGAATGCAGAAATTGAAATTTGGAATTCTACATTTTGGAGGATGATGGGTATTATATCTTCTTTGAAAGTTTGGTAAAATTCTGCTGTGAAACCATGAGGACCTGGGCTCTTCTTTGTTGGGAGACTTTTTATTATCTTTTCTATTTTAGTATATGAAATCAGCTTGTTTAGGTCACTTATGTATTTGGGGTTTAATTTTCACAAAACCTATGTGCTAATAAATGTATCCATTTCTTTTGTATTTTTGTATTTTTTGTAATATAATCTCTCAAAGTAATTCCTGATGATTTTCTGTATTTTGTTGTAGTTGGTAGTTATGGTTCCATTTTCATTTCTAGTTTTTACTATGTTGGCTTTTTCCTTTTTCTTTTTGATGAGATTATTCAGAGGAGTGTATATTTTATTAATCTTTTCAAAGAACCCACTCTTATAGTCATTAATTTTTTGAATTATCTTTTTAGATTCTAATTGAGATACTTCTGCCTTTATCTTGGTAATTCCTTTCTGGATGCTCTTGTTAGGATTGATTTCTTGTTGATTTTCTAGCATCCTAAGGTGTGTCATTAAATCATTTATTTGGCTCTTCTCTACTTTATTGATGAAGGCACTTAAAGCTATAAACTTCCTGCTTAGAACTGCCTTTGCTGTATCCCATATGATTTTTAGGATGTGTTTTCATCATCATTTTATTGCAGGAATTTTAAAATTTCTGTTTTGATTTCTTCAACAACCCATTGATCATTTAGCAGTGTATTATTTAGTCTCCATGACTTTGTAAAGTTTCTGGAATTATTCTTACTTTTGAGTTCCAATTTTATTCTGTTGTCATCTGATAAGGAACAGGGGATAATTTCCACATTTTTGTATTTATTGAGGGATTTCTTACTAGCATATGGTCTGTCTTGGAAAATGTTCCATGTTGAGCTGAGAAGAATGTGTATTCCTCATCATGTGAATTAAATATTCTGTATATACCTGTGAGATCCAATTGTTTTATGGTGGATATTACTCTTGTCATTTCTCTGTTTATTTTCTGTTTTGATGACCTATTTCCTGGGAAAAGTGGGGTACTGCAGTCTCCCATAATTATTGTTTCTGGTCCAATAAAATTCTTTTTGTCCCATAAAATTCATCTTATAAAATTAGGTGGCCCAGTATTTGGAGCATATATATTTAGAAGCACTATTGGTTCCTGGTTGATTGTTCCTTTTAGTAATATGTAAAGTCCTTCTTTATCTCTTCTAATTAGTTTTGGATTAAAAGTTAATCTATCTGATATTAGAATTGCAACACCTGCTGGTGTTTTTGTTGTTGTTGTTGTTGTTGTTGTTGTTCCCCCCTACTTGGTATATTGTTTACCAGCCTTTAATTCTCAATCTATTGCAGTCTTTGTAATTAGATGGGTTTTTTGAATACTACGTGTTGAGGGTTTATATTTTTTTCATCAAATTAGCCAGTTTCTGTCTCTTAATTGGTGAGTGAAGACCATTTACATTAATAGTGATTATTGAGAAGTATTTATTGTTATGCATCCAATCATTAAATGTTGCTGGTTTTTGAATCATGGTTGCTTTATTCTTTTCTTGGTTTCCACAAATGTCAACTGTTCAATTCTTTGATCTTCTATGTAGGGTTGTCTTATCTCACCTGTATGTGGTAACTGATTGAGGATCTTCTGTAAAGCTGATTGGTGGTTGCAAATAGTTTGAATGTGTCAATATCATGGAATGTCTTATATTCCTCATCTGTTTTCAAAGACAACTTTGCTGGATATTGTATTCTTGGTTGGAAATTGTCCTTTTGTAGAATGTGAATTATCTGTGTCCAGGCCTTTCTAGCTTTCAATGTTGATGTGGAGAAGTCTGAAGTTATTTTAACGGGTTTTCCTTTAAATGTTATTTGGGATTTTCCCCTGGCTTCTTTGAAAATTGTTTCTCTGGTGTCTAATGTAAGCATTCATTCAATGATATGTTGTGGGGAGGACCTGTTTTGGCCTACTCTGGGTGGGGTCCTGAATGTTTAAGTTGTGTATGTATCCAGTTCCTGGATTATCTTTGAAAAATTTTCCTTGAAGATGTCATAAACTAGATTTCCTAATCCTCTGGTGGAAACTTCTTCTCTTTCAGGGACACCTTGAATTCTTACAAGTTTCATTTTTTCATTCTATCTGAGGCTCCTTAGAAATATTTTTAAAATTCTTTCATCATTATTTCCATTTTTGACTGTATATATTTAATGTCTTGGATTGAGTCCTCGGAGTCTGAAATTTGTAGCTCAGCCTCAGTCTCAATGAAGAGGATACTTTTGCAGTGTTTAATTCATTTACCTTGATTTGCATGTCAAGGATTGCCACTTGGTTTTTCCTGATAATTTCTAGCTGTGAGGAGAGTATAGACTCCAAATGTGATACCTTTTTTTCAAGGATTTTGAGGATGCTGGTGGTGTTAGTTATGATTTCTCTTAGGATACTAATAACCAAAACTCTAGATGCTAATTCAGAGATCTCTAGAAATTGGGATTCATTGGAGCTACTTGTTGAGAGGCTTTGGTCTGTGGAGTCTTCACATCCAGCTTGCCCTTTCATGTTTCTTTTAGCCTTTTGATGTTGCTTGCCCATTATTTAGTCAGGGAATCTGTTTTTGCCTCCTCCATGTATGAAGAAACTCTTCCGCTGTTATTCCTTTGAGTTTGTGTGATGATGAATCTCTGGCACTTTATTCTCACTTGTGAGCCCTATATTTTGTAGCTTCAGAACCCTAGACAAGGATCTGCTGCAGACTCTGTATTCAGTATTGCCCTGTTCAGATTCCCTCTGATCCCTGAGATCCCAGTCTCTGGTCTGCTGAGTACAGGGTGAGTTCTTGGTTGTCTAGTCTGTGGCAGTCTTATTCTAGTTCACCAGTCCTACTCCATTTGAGATGGGCTGAGTTTTTAATCAGTTCTCCTAGATTCAGAGGACCATCAGCTCATGACACTCTTTTCTATGTCCTGGACTCTCCACTTCCACTCCTCAGTTTCCCACTGTCCAATTCACTATTCCAGTGGGGCTGTGGGCTAGGGAGGCAGCAGACTCTGTTTCTCTACTGGGGGATGAGGAGGGAGAGGATATGGGGAAAGGAGAGGGAAAAAAAGGGAAGACAGAGAGAACAGAGACTAATAGAAATTAAAATTAAAATTAAATATAAAATAATAAACTAAAACAAAAACAAATACAAAGAAGAAAAAACCTGTATACCCTCACAAGAGGTATCAAGACAATAAAGTGAATAAGGCGGTAGAATATAGTAGAGAGCTTAGGCTAGGGGGGTTTTCCTACTATCCACAGCAGTCATCAACCTTCTGAGAGGGCCCTGGTTCACTTCCTTCAGGTGGCTATCCTTGTCCAGTGTTTTGTGGACTCTCCTTCCTGTCTGCTGGTGTTATGGGGAAGCCTTACAGGTTTGTTCAACTTCAATCCTAGTGGTGCCTCTGTCTATAGATCTGTCTTCATTTTTCTCTTGTGAAAAATGTTCATGAGCGAAGAGGATTGCTCTAGTTTGGGATTTCTCAGTTCTGCTGTAGGGAAAGGGATTTTCTCTACCTGCTCTCTTGTTAGAAGCAGGATGAATTACGGGGTGGAGCTTCTGTGCAGCTTCCTTCTGCTGGGTCAAGATGGTGGATAGTCACACAGTCTCTGGGGCTGAAGTGGACCACTAGGTGCTTTCAGAGATTTGTCCAGGGGGATGCTCTACCAGTGTTATACTGGCAGAGAGGCAGTGGTGACCTTCTGAGAATTTTGCCTCTCCCATGGAGTTTGGCCACTGTAATCCCAGCTCAGAGATTACATCCCTAAAGCCTATTGTGGGAGCAGATGTCTGCAGGAGTGAGATCTTAATGTCAGGCTTTCTACCTATTTGTGTGTTCTGAATCACGTCGCTACAGTGGGCGGGATGATATTGGACCACCCTGGTGAATCTGTAGCCTGTCTGCCTGTGTGGCAGTTACACACAAAACTGCCCTGGCATAAGGAACACTGCTGCACTCCCTGTAGGATGATGGATGTTCTGTAACTGTGTGTAGAACTCAGTCTCTTCCACAGACTATAGCTGATTCCATGGTTCAGTGAGATGATATTGGATCACCCCAATGAATCTGGGGTCTGAGTGCCCATATGCCCATGTGTCCATGTGGAAGTCTTGCTGTGCAACTGCCCTGCCACAACAGGAGGGAGGGAGCTGTACATGACTAGTCTCTGGGCATGCTCCATTGGCACATATTCCCTGAACCTGACTGTGGTCACTCCCTGCACTCATGCCGGGGTGGGTAGGATGATAATGTTTCACCCTTGGTGGATCTGAGGCCTGAACTCCTGTGTGAGGCTTTTGTACCACTGTACTTTCACCACCTGCACAGGCGGTGCCACTGCCCCTGATGCCTCAGGCAAACTCACCACTTATTCTCTGTGGGGAGTGCTGCCCATGTCCTGTCAGCAGGATGTTGGCAGGGTGCCAGGGTTGTACTCTGTGTAGGATCCAAGCTCCTGTGGATGTCTGTGTGGAGTCTTCCCTGGGTTGGATTCTCTCGGTAGTCTGTGATCTGGGTAGGGGCCCTGAAATGGAATTTCAGGATCAAGAAATTTATTACATTCTCATCTGTGAAGGGAATGAGGAAGAAACTGTTTTGGGCATAGGAAGGTGAACTACTGTGCTAGTCAATAAAGTCTCTACTACCCATATGGGGAACTTGTCAGTGTATATTGTGAGACATAGTGTCCCCTTTCTGGTAGAACTGGCTGAGTCTTTATATCTCATCTCATTCAGTTACCAGGTATCGATTACCCAGAAATCAGCACAAGACTTTAGGCACAGTGGAATTCTGTAACAGACCCTGAAGTTGATAGCTAGAGGTTATCCTTTAAGACAGGAGGATCTGAGAAGCTTGTGGAAGGAGAGCTCCACATGCCGTATGCTATGAATGAATGCCTCATTATATTTAAACAATGCAATGAATGAAAGGCAAATTGCATTGAAATAATAAATTTCAGAATTCATTCAACTCACTAAGATGAAATTCCAATCATTTTTCTTTTGTTAGTATTTCTTATTCAATTTTCAGAGACATGTATCTCTATAAAAGTTTTTTCTTTTCCTTGTCCTTTACAAAAATAATCACTAACAAGAATCCAAATCAAGAAAGTTTTTCTATATGTATTACTACCTATGATGAAACATATAATGTCTTAGTCTATTTTGTGTAGGTATAGTAGAATACCATAGATTAATTTTTTAAGGAACAGAAATTTATTAAAATAATTGTTCTGGAGGCTGAGAAGTCCAAGACTGAGGGACATCTGGTGAATATTTTCTTTCTGCTTGATAACACAGCAGAAGGCATCACAAGGAGGAAGAGCAAGAGAGAGGGAGAGAGAGAGAAAGAGAGAGAGAGACAGAGAGAGAGAGAGAGACGGAGAGAGAGAGGGAGAGGTGTGTGCTCAACTTGCTTTTACAACAAACCTACTCCCAGGATGTTGTTAGTTGCCAATGAGTTGGGTCCTACTCATAGTTATAATTACCCTATTTACTACACAATGAAACACTCTCCACCACTGTGCCACAACCAGCACTATGTCAGTGCTTCTTTGCTATTCATAGGGTTTTCGATGACTATTTCAGGAGTAGGCTGCCAGGTCCTTCTCTCAAGCCTACAACACTTGATATACCCAAGCAGCCTCCCATCCAAGTACTAAACAGGCCTGATCCTGCTTAGCTTCTGAGATCAGATGGGATCCCATGTCAGTGTGGTATGGCTGCAGACTCTCCCAGGGTGAAGATATTCATTCACTCATGAGAGCAGAGCCCTCATAACTTAATGACCTTAAAAGTCTTACTTCTCAACACTGTTGCATTAGAGATTAGGTTTCCAACACATGAACTTTGCAGGACACTCTCACACAATGGTAAAAGGCATATTTATTTCATTAACAAAACAACCAGAGAAACAGAAACATGAGAATATTTTATTTTGCTGTTTTCTTTTCCTTTTTCCTGATTTCTTTTCATTTCTTTCTGTATTTCCCCTTCCTTCCTTCCTCCCTTCCTTCCTTCCTTCCTTCTTCTCCTAGCCAACTCTTGTATTTCTATTTTGACTAGATTGCAAGGTCTGCAAGATTTTTATACTTTCTCAGGGAAACAAATATCAGAGGCCTCCTTTTTGCTCCTGAGTTATATGGCTCTCAGTAAATTTGTATTTATGTTTCATTTTTCTTTATTTGCTATTAAAAGTTTGTCATGGTTATGCTTCTAGTGACCTTGGGGCTTCTAGTAACTGAATTTGTGGCGAGATTCCTTTCAACAACAGCCATGATTAGTTTTTTCATCCAAAGTAAACAAAAGAAAAAATACTTACATAGAAATTAACAGATTGTTCAGAGTAAATCTCTTTCTGTCCTGTATTGTTGTTTCAGAAAATTCAAGGGAAATTATTCAAGGTTACTTTCTACTCAGATCTAACATGAATTTTTCTTTTTTAATGTAGCCAAGCTCTTAATAACTTTTTTCTATAGACAGTGTCCAAAGAGCATATTTTTTAAAAGGGTTTATGTAAATGTATTATTTTGAATGGATTGGATAAATTAAATCTATATACTATTTTTAGGGTGGAAATTCATGAAAATGATTGCATTGACTCCAGAAGCTAATTTTTTTAATAGTTGCAGGGTGAAAGGAAATTGTGAGCACATCTTTATCTTGATTTCAAATCTCTTTTCTGAAATCATAGTACTTAGTGTATTTTTCAAATCAGATATATAGAGCTCAATTTATAAATATTTTTCTTTAAAACTTAAATCATGGAGATAAAAATATCAAAAAGAAATGTACAAAACCACTTTCTCCCAAAAGAGCTGCAAAAACCACTCCTTGAAACATTGCACTACAAGGAACATTTGCATTTAGTAAGTGGCATTATTTATAGATGTAGAACTGCAACTTTTCATCTCTGTCTAGTAGTTTATTTTAAATCTATGAGATTTACAAAACAAAACTAAGAGAAATGTGTGTTGAGCAATAAATAAATGTTGCTAGGGAGCTTCTGTATTCTTTTAGCATTACACTATTTTCATCATTTTTGACATAAAGATGTGTTTTGTAAGTAGAGAAAAGCACATTTTGAAATAACTAGTTAATCTGGGGATGAAAATCTGGTAACAAAAAGAAGGGAAATGGTTTTGATTTCCATGATACTTAAGGTCACATGCAAGTCATGTTTAGTACATATTCCATGTTCATATATTTTAATAAAATCTATAGAGTAAATTTCAATAATAGCTAGAAAGAATTTGAAAGAATTTGTAGAAATAATTTGAAATAAAGGAGCTTTAACATAACTTTCTAGTGATGAATAATCAAACAGAAGAAAAAAGAATGTTTTCTTCAAAATCATAAAGTAGAAATATTTGTGCTCTGGCTATTCATGTGAAAGAAATTTTTGATATTGGTGGTAATGTAACATGTCCTGGGTTTGGCATTACAAGAGTAATAAGTTAAATGCCAATAGTTGTATTTTAATTAAAAAGTCATTGAAATGTAAAGAAATAGTTGAGTGTCAGGTTGTCCTGTTCTAGGAATTTTTTGAAAACAGTGTAGCAGAAATCAAAATTGTGCTGATCATTACTTATTTTTTTTCCTCTTTGCATACTTGCCCAAGCATAGTGTATACTCCTTTATAGCTTTGCTGTTGTTCTTAGAAGACGAGGCTAGTATGAGTCTTACTTATAACTTGGTCTCCTGTCCTAGTGGTTTTTAAAGACACATATATCTCTTCATATAATAGCTTATCATACCAGGAAAAAGGTAAAGCAACTTCAAGCACAATTTCAGACTTCAAAGCTGAACTAACTCAACATTATACTTAGACATCACATTAACAATCAGCTTTCTCTCCTATGGGTGGTGTTCTGCTTATTTTTCTAATCTACATGGCTGTCTTTTTTGGGGGGCAGGCATTGTGTGAATTGTAAAATCATTCAAAAGAGGTTCTAAATGAATAAGACAATGTCTGCTGCCCAACTGCTTGAGTTAGTATGTAATAATTGGCTTGAATATACAGATAGGCCATTGTGAGACTTTTTGAAGTTTGTGTCAAGTTCCTGCAATAATTACTGAAGGCCTAATTCACTCCAGCTTTCCTCCACCAAATTAAATAAAAGAGGTACTGGATACACCATGCATCAGAGGGATTAGTCAATTCTCCTTGCACAGCATTGACCTTTGCGTCCCCTCTGTTAACAAGTGGCAAAGATTTAACTGCACTGCACATGCCCATGCCCTTGTATTTTCCAGCCATTATTTAAAACATGTCAAAAGGAGTTCAGTAACTCTTGAATCTTTTGTAACCTCACCTGTTCCTCAATCAAATATCTCAAGCCCCTAACTTTTGCTCTCTTTTCCTCTTCCCCTCCTTCCCTATTTCTTCTTTTTCTCTTTTTCCTTTCCTTTCCTTTCCTTTTGCTTCTTTCCTTCCCTCCCTCCCTCCCTCCCTCCCTCCCTCTCTTTCTCTCTCTCTTTCTTTCTTTCTTTCTTTCTTTCTTTCTTTCTTTCTTTCTTTCTTTCTTTCACTTTCTTTCTGTTTTCTTCTCTCCCTCCCTCTCTGCTCTACCTTCCTTCCTTTCTTCCTCCTTTCCTGGTCTCCTTCCCTTCCTCCTCTCCCCTTCTCTCCTTTCTATCCTTTTCTGTCTGTCTGAGTTTTTATCTTGCATAATTCTGTAGGAGTCCTGGACCTGTGCATCACAGAAGTCCTGTAAAATAACTGTACTGCTTGTCAACTAGGTACTGAGCATATGCACTGATAATTGGCATGGAGTTCACAATGTGTCTAGTGTTTTGTGATTTAATTGCATATTGAATGTAGGTTTGAATCTGTTAGAGAAAGGACAGATAGAGACTTGATGAGGTAATCTTTTACCCTCTACATCATATTTCACTTAAGTAGTAGTCAACATGTAGCCCTAATTGGCAGTCAAATCAGAACTCTGTTGACTGTAGCTAAATGCATATTGCCTAATAGTATAATTCACAAACTCCATGCAAAATTCAAGATATGAATGCCCTTCTTAAGGATAGAATCACTGAGCATATCTTAGTGGCTTTTTTAACCTTGAAAAGTTCATTTATTCATTAGCCTGTGACTTCATGGGTCAGTTAATTGTTAGATTTCAGAGTTAATTAGGTTAATGCATGTATAAGCACTATAACTGATATGAAACCAGTAATTTTAATTTTTCATAAATGTGTCTAGTAAGCTGGGCTTGGTGGCACATACCTGTAATCCCAGGGACTTGGGAGGCAGAGGCAGGAGGATAACAGGTTTGAGGCCAGAGGCAGCTTGTGTAATTTATCAAGACCTTGTCTGAATTTAAAAAATAAGAAATAGGCTGGGATGTAGCTCAGTGGCAGACAATTTGCAAAGTGTGCAGGAGGTCCTGGGTTCAGCACCCCAGGACAAAACAAAAACATCAACAAATGTGGCTGAGTTTCAGTAATTTTCAAGGTTACTAATAATTTTTTAAAATACTTGCATTAATTAAAGATTTTCTTTTAATTTTTTTCTCTTACCTTCACATTAATTTGTTAACCTCATCTGCATTAGTGGACATTTAATAAGTACTTTTCCTCTTGCTCATATTCACCACACCTATAATGTTGTTGTTGTTGTTAGGAGCCATTGAGTCAGGTCTGACTCATAGTGACCCTTCTGGGTTTTCAATGGCTGATTTTTAAGGAGAGGATTGCTTCAGGAGTGGGTTGCCATGTACTCCCATTTTCACAGTGCTAGAAAAAGAATCCAGAGCCTCAGAGAATACAGAGTGGCACTCTGCCAAGAGAGCTAAAAAAAAAATCATACTTGTATATTTATTTTTGAAATTCTAAGTCAAAGGTGCCTATAACTATTAACACTGTCTGATTCCATCAGATTTAAGAAGCTAAGCAGGGTCGGGCCTGATTAGTGCTTGTATGGGAGACTGCTTGGGAACACCAGGTGTTGTAGGCATGGGAGAAGGACCTGGCAACCACTCCCAAAAAACAATCAGCCATTGAAAACCCTATGAATAGCAGAGAACTAACAATACCGTTTGGCCTGTTTTATGTAGGGTTGCTGAGTCAGACACTGACTCGATGGCACCTAACAAACAAGTCAAAGAAGTGTTTAATAAATGTTTAATTCCTTAACTCTTTTTTTTATAGATTTAATTGAAGCAGGTTGTTCTTGGGTGCCAAAGAGTTGAATCTGACTCATAGCCACCCTAAGTACAAAAGAATAAAACACTACTCAACACTGTGCCATGCACAAGATCTTTTTATATTTGAGGCCATTGTTGTAGTTACTATGTTTCTTATCATTTTGAGTCATGCCACATCAGTAAAAGGAGATCCCAGAGGCTTTACTCCTTTCTCATCATTAATGTCAACTCATCTTTGAGGAGGCAACTCTTCCTCAATTGTTTCTTGAATGCCTTCCAGCCTGGGGGGCTCATTGTCTGGCACTATATTTGACAATGATTCTTTTTTATTCATAGGGATTTGAATGACTAATTGTTTTGGGAGTGGGATGACAGGTCCTTCTCCCTGTTCTATTTTAGAATGGAAGCTCAGCTGAAAATCGTCCACCATAAATGGTCCTCCTGGTGTCTGAAATACTGGTGTCATAGCTTTCAGCATCATAGCAACATGCATGCCCAAACTGCATGACAAGCTGAGAGACACATGGGGGACTTGAAGCTTAGTGTTCAACAAATCATTGAATAGCATCTGCAGATGGTTCCCAACTTATAATGGTTTGACTTACAATTTTTCAACTTTATGATGATGCCAAAGTGATGCACATCCAGCAGAAAATGCATTTTTAACTTTGAATTTTGACTTTTCTTGGGGTAGCAATGTGTTTTATGATACTCTCTCACAGTAACAAGCAGCATCCTTGAGCCACAGCTCCTGGTCTGCCACATGATCATCGGGGTCAACAATCTACACTCTACTATACTGTGTTGCTAAACTATGATGTTGAGGAAGTTAGGTGTATTAAATAAATTTTAGAAATATGATGTTTTTAACTTACAACAGCCTCATCAGAACTTAATTTCATTTTTATTGTTGTTGCTATGTGCTGTAAAGTCAGATCTGACTCATAGCAACCCTCATAGAGTTTTAAATGGCCAATTGTTTGGGGATTGCTTTGGGAATGGATTGCTATATCCTTCTCCCATTTTGCAGTGCTGGGGATCAAACCCAGGGACTCAGAGAGTGCAGAGCAACACACTACCAACCTAGTTCTGTAATTCAATTTTTTACTCCAAAAAAGAATCTCTCTTTTAGCCGTATTATTAGATGCTTAACTATGCTCAACTTCCCAGTTCATTGGAATTTCTTTCTTCTCTGGGAAGACTGTAGAATTTGTTGTCATCTCTAAAGGTTTTAAAGTTCTTTTTCATGTTAAGTCAATGTATGCCTCTCTCCAGTTTTCTCCACTTGAATAAGTCTATCATTGAGAATCTCAGAAACTATGTTTAATACCAGTCAAATGGCGGCAATAGTTCAGTTACCATTATATGTCAAGTTCTCTCTATCTTTGGTTTTTCAAACAAAACAAGCTTAGTTGCCCTCCATAAACTATAGAAAATGTAAGTTTACAGAGCCTTCAAAAATCTGGGTGTCTTTCTTTGGAAATTCTCCAGTTCTGTTTAAAGGCTTCTAAAATAGAATACCTTATTCAGAGTGAAATATTTATAATATAGAGCATATGAGATTTTATTATTCATTCTATGCCTATATAGCTCAATTAGTTTAAAATATTTCATGTTATTTATCTTATCAATTTAATACAAAAATGACCAATTGTAAGAAGAAAATAAAGAAGACACATAAAGATATTTCACCTCTAACTTGGTGAATATACTGATATAAATCCAGAAAGAATTTATGCATGAAAATTCTGAACTCTATTTTCAGCTTATTGAAATATTTTGAATTGTGATTCTGTCATACAACTTATAATCCTTTCTTCCAACTTCATATTATTTATGTTGTTGTTGTTAGGTGCCATTGAGTCAGTGTCCAACTTGTAGTGACCCTACGTACAGCAGGAAAAGCACTATTCTTAGTGCTGCTGTGCTATTCACAGTGTTTTCAATGGCAGGTTGCTTTTTTGGGGAGTAGATTGCTGAGTCTTTCTGACACATATTATTTATAAATTTGATAAAATTTTTCTTGAGTGTTCAACCATATATTACTTTAAGTTTTCATTTTTTAGTTAAATGTCTACGTGAAATACTATACATAAACAAAAGGCTGATAAACTATGTCCCTGTCATCATTGCACTCCCAAGATTACTAACAGGGGATTAAATCATATTCACAAGAAGGTTCCCGAAACACAGGTGGAATGTTGTTGTTGTTGTTGTTAGGTGCCGTCGAGTGTAGTCCAACTCATAGCGATCCTATGTAGAGCAGATCGAAACACTTCCCGATTCTGTGCCAGGCAAACGATCTTATTTATGTTTAAGCCCATTGTTGTAGAAACTGTGTCAATCCATCTGGTGGAGGGTTTTCCTCTTTTGCGTTGACCTGCTACTCTCCCAAACATGATGTCCCTCTGCAAGGATTGATCTCCCCTGACTACATGTCCAAAATATGTGAGACACAGTCTGGCCATTCTTGCATTCAAGGAGCACTCTGGTTGTACTTCTTCTAGGACAGATTTGTTGGCTCTTTTGGCAGTCCATGGTATATTCAATAGACATCTCCAGCACCACAATTCAAAAGCATCAATTCTTTTCCTGTCTCTCTTGTTCAATGTCCAGCTTTCACAACCATATGATGCGACTGAAAATACCATGGCATGAGTCAGACGCACCTTCGTCTTCAATGTGACATCTTTGCTTTTCAATACTCTAAAGAGATCTTTTGCCACAGCTTTTCCTAGAGCAACGGGTCTTTTGATTTCTTGACTGCTGCTTCCACGGGTGTTGATTATAGAGCCAAGCAAAGCAAAATCTTGGACAACCTCAATCTTTTCTCCATTTATTGTGGAGTTTTGTGCTGACCTATTGGTGAGGATTTTTGTTTTGTTGATGTTTAGTCGTAACCCATATTGAAGGCTATGATTGTTGATCTTCATCAGTAAATGTTTTAAATCCTCTTCACTTTCAGCAAGCAGAGTTGTGTCATCTGCATAATGCGGGTTGTTAATGAGTCTTCCTCCAATCTTGATGCCATATTCTTCCTCATAAAGTCCAGCTTCTCAGATTATTTGCTCAGCATATAAATTAAAGAGATAGGGTGAAAGTATACAGCCCTGATGCATGCCTTTCTCAAACTTTAAACCACTCAGTGTTTCCTTGTTCTATTTGAACAACTGCCTCCTGATTCTTGTACGGATTTCTCATGAGCACAATTAGGTGTTCTGGTATTTCCATTTTCCAAAGTGTTATCCATAATTTGTTATGATCCACACAATCAAATGCTTTTGCATAGTCAATAAAACATAGACATCTTTCTGATATACTCTGCTTTCAGCTAATATCCACCTGACATCAGCAATGATGTCCCTGGTTCCCCGCCCTCTTCTGAATCCCATTTGATTTTATGGTAACTCCCTTTCTATATACTGCTGCAGTTGCTTCTGAATGATCTTTAGTAGAATTTTACTGGTGTGCAATATTAATGATATTGTCTGATAGTTTGCACATTCAGTTGGATCCCCTTTTTTGGGAATAGGCACAAATATGGATCTTTTCCAGACAGTTGTCCAAGTAGCTGTTTTCCAAATCTGTTGGCATAAACATGTTAAAACCTCCAGTGCTGCATCTGTTTGTTGAAACATCTCTATTGGTATCCCATCAATTCCTGGAGCCTTGTGTTTCGCCAGTTCTTTCAAGGAAGCGTCCACTTTGTCTTTCAACACCATTGGTTCCTCTTCATATGCAACCTCTTGGAATGGTTGGTCATCTACCAATTCTTTCTTGTATAATGACTCTGTGTATTCTTCCCATCTTCTTTTGATGTATCCTGCATTGTTTAATGTTTTCCCATAGAATCTTTCACTACTGCTACTCGAGGCTTGAATTTTTTCTTCACTTCCTTAAGCTTGAGAAACACAGAGTGTGTTCTTCCACTTTGGTTTTCTGCCTCCAGCTCCTTGCACATGTCATTATAATGTCTTCTCGAGCTGCCTTCTGAAATCTTCTGTTTAGTTCCTTAACTTCATCATGTCTTCCTTTTACTTTAGCTGCTGGACGTTCAAGGGCAAGTTTTACTGTCTCTTTGACATGTAATTTGGTCTTATCTTTTTTTCTTGTCTTTTTAATAACTTTTTGCTTCCTTTTTGAATGACATCTTTTATGTCTTACCACAACTCCTCTGGTCTCCTATCATTTGTGTCTAATGCATTAAACCTATTTTTGAGGTGGTCTCTGAATTCAGGTGGGATATACTCAAGGCCATACCGTGGCTCTCGTATACTTGTTCCAATTTTCTTCAGCTTCAGTTTGAACTAGCATATGAGAAGTGGATGGTCTGATCCACAGTCAGCACCTGGTCTTGTTTTGACATTTTGTACAGAGCTTTTCCATCGTCTCTTTCCACATAGGTAGTCAAGTTGATTCCTATATGTTCCATCTGGTGAAGTCCATGTGCATAGTCTCTCTTTATGATGTTGAAAAAATGTATTTGCAATGAAAATGTCATTGGTCTGACAAAATTCTACCATTCGATCTCCAGCTTCGTTTCTGTCACCAAGACCAAAATAAAAATAAAGCTGTCTTCACTGATTCGGAACATTTGCAAAAGGAAAAAAATTAGGATAGATCTATAAATGGAGATCCCAGTGGGTTGAAGTTGGACAATGCTTCATGGATTTTCCTAACAGCAACAGACAAGAAGGGGAGTCTAAAACACGGGGCAAAGACACTTGCCTAAGGGAAGTGAGGTGGGCCTCTCAAAAGGTTGATGACTGCTGCTGGTAGTAGGAAAGGCAGTCAAACCTGAGCTCTCTAGTATACTTAAATGCCTTATTCACTTTATTGTTCTGCTGATACCCCTTGTGAGTGTGTTCATGTGTTTTGTTTTTGTTTTTGTTTTTTTGTGCTGATATTGCTACTTTCCTTCTGTTCTGCCTACATCAATTGATAGATAGATTGCATCTCATCTTCCCTTTATGTTTTGATATGTTTCTTCTTTCTTTCTCTCCATGGCTTGTTAGTTTTGTTAAGACATATTTGACTAAAAGAGTCATCAAGATGTTTTTTTTTTTCTGCAATGATATGGTGTTCTGCTATATTTTTTTCTGATATGATATTTTTTCTGCTATGATGGTGTTTTCCTTCTGGTCCTTTTCTGTGTGGTTTGGTGTGTATGGTTGTTTAATATATTTTCTTTCTTTCTTCTTTTCTCTCTTTTCAAAATACTTTTTATGATTAATGTTTTCTATAATTATATCTATTTTTAGTTTATCATTTTATATTTTACTTTCTATTAGTTTTTGTTTTCTCTTTCCTCTTTTTCCCTCTTCTTCCCCATCTCCTCTTCCTCTTCATCCCCCAGTAGAGCAAGAGAGTCTATTGCCTCCCTAGCCCCCAGGCCTATTGGAATAGTGAATTGGAGAGAGGGAAACTGAGGCATGGAGAATCCAGGGCTCAGAGAAGAGCAACATGAGCTGGTGGTTCCCTGAACCTAGGAGAACTGATCCAGAACATGGCTCTTCTCAAGCCAGGTAGGGTTGGTGATCCAGAGTAAGAGCCCCACAGACTAGACAACTGAGGATTCAGTGTAGACAGTAGACCAGTCAGGTATTGGGAACATAGGGGTCAGAGGGAAACTATAGGGGGCAGAACTGAATACAGAGCCTGCAGCAGATCCTGACCTTGGGTTCTGAGGCTGCAAACTAAGTGGCAGGGGAGTGAGAAAAAAGTGTCAGAGACTCATCACACAAACTCAAAGGAATACCAGAGGGAGAAGCTCTTCAAACTAGGAGGATCTGCATCCTAATTCTCAGAGCAAGCAATGGTCAAGCCTCAGCAAAGGAATACAAAAAACAAGAAAGGGCATTCTGGATGTGAAGACCCCATAGCTCAGAGCCTGTTAATAGACTACACCAAACAATCCCTATTTCTAGAGGTGTCTGAATCAGAATTCAGAATTTTGGTTATTAGTATACTAAGAGAAATCAAAACTAACACCACCAGCACCTTAAAAATCCTTGAAAAGAAGGTATCTCATCTGGAGTCTGTACTTTCCTCACAGCTACAAATGATCAGGAAAAATCAAGCAGCGATCCTTGACTAGCAAGCCAAGCTGAATGAATTAAACTCTGCAAAGAATCCTTTTCATCAAGACTGAATGAGACTGAGCTATGAATTTTAGATTTGGACGGCTCAAACTAAGAAATTAAGTACTCACAAGGCCAACTGGAAAACATGATGAAAGAATAAAAGACAGATTTCCAACAGGCCTCAGAGAGAATGAAAAAAAATGAAACTTAAGAATTCAGGGAGTCCCTGAAGAAGAAAGGTCCACCAGAAGATTAGGAAATCTAGTTTATGATATCCTCAAGGAAAATTTTTCAGAGATAATCCAGGATCTGGATACATACACAACTGAAACATTCAGGACATCACCCAGAGTAGACCAAAATGGATCCTCCCCATGACATATTATAGTATGAATGCTTACATTGGACACGACAGAAGCAAATTTGAAAGCAGTCAGGTAAAAGCCCCAATGAATATTTAAAGGAAAACTCATTAAAATAACTGCAGATTTCCCCAAGTCAACATTAAAAGCTAGAAAAGCCTGGACACATATAATTCGCATCCTGAAAAAGAACAACTTCCAACCAAGAATATAATACTCAGCAAAGTTATCTTTGAAAGTAGATGAGCGGTATAAGACATTCCATGATATTGACACATTCAAATGATTTGCAACCACCAAACTAGCTTTACAGAGGATCCTCAATCAGTTACCACATATAGGTGAGATAAGATAACCCTACATGGAAGATCAAATAATTAAACAGTTAACACGAGTGGAAATCAAGAAAGAAATAAAGCAAGCCTGAATCAAAAACTAGCAACATGTAACAACGGGATACATACCAATAGATAATTCTCAATACTTACTATTAATGTAAATGGTCTTAACTCACCAATTAACAGACACAGACTGCCTAGTTGGATGAAAAACTATAAACCCTCAATATGTGCCATCCAAGAGACTCGTCTGGGGCTGGGATTTAGCTCAGTGGGTAGAGCGCCGCACTGCAGTCTCTGAGGCCCCGAGTTCAATTCCCAGCACCCCAAAAATGGGAGAAGGGCCTGGCAATCCACTCCCAAGGCAATCCCGAAGCACTCAGCCATTGAAAACCCTATGAGGGTCGCTATGAGTCAGATACCGACTCGACGGCACCTAACAACAACAACAACAACAAAGAGACTCGTCTAACCCACAAAGACTGTAATAGATTGAGAATTAAGGGATGGAAAATAAGATACCAAGCAGGGGTGAAACCACAACAAAAACAACAACAAAAAGCAGGTGTTGCAATACTAATATCAAATAGATTAACCTTCAATCCAAAACTAATTAGAAGAGATAAAGAAGGACACTATATATTACTAAAAGGAACAATCAACCAATAACCAACAATGCCAGTAAATACATATTCTTAAAATAATTGGGCACCTAGCTTCATAAAACAAATGTTAAGGGAAATAAAGGACTACATTGGTCCAGATACAATAATTATGGGAGACTTCAATACCCCACTTTTGCCAAGAGATAGGTCATCAAAACAGAAAACAGAGAAAGGACAAGTTTAATCTCTACCCTGGACCAAGTGGATCTCATAGATATCTACAGAATATTCCATCCATATGATGAGAAATACACATTATTCTTAGCTCTACATGGAGCCTTCTCCAAGATAGACCATTTCTTAGTACAAAAGAACTCCCTCAATAAGTACAAAAAAGTAGAAATTATCCCCTGTACCTTATCAGACCACAACAGAATAAAATTGGAGCTCAAAAGCAAGAATAAGTCCAGAAATTTTACAAACTCATGAAGACTAAATAATACACTGCTGAATGATCAATGCGGTATTGAAAAATCAAAATGGAAATTAAAAAATTCCTGAGATCAAATGATGATGAAAACACATCCTATGAAAATGTAGGATACGGCAAAGGCAGTTCTAAGAGGGAAGTTTATGGCATTAAGTGCCATAATCAGCAAGGTAGAGAAGAGCCAAATAAAGGAACTAATGACACATCTCATGATGAGAGAAAGCCAACAATAAATCAATCCTGAAAGGAGCACTCAGAAAGAAATTACCAAGATCAAGGCAGAGGTATCTCAATTAGAATCTAAAAAAATAATTCAAAGAATTAATGAGACTAAGAGCTGGTTCTTTGAAAAGATTAATAAATAGACACTCCCCTGGCCAACATCATCAAAAAGAAAAAAGAAAAAGCCAACATCATGAAAATTAGAGATGAAAAACGGATCACAACCACCAACTACAATGAAATACAGAAAATCATCAGGGAATACTATGAGAAATTGTATTCCCAAAGATACACAAGAAATTGATAAATTTAATAACACATATGATTTACTAAAAGTAACCCCAGAGGACATAAGAGGCCTAAATAAACCCATTACATATGCTGAAATAGAAAAGGTAATTAAAAAGTATCCCAAGAAAGAAGAGCCTAGGTCCTGATGGGTTCACAGCAGAATTTTACCAAACTTTCAAAGAAGATATAATACCTGTCTTCCTCAAATTAGTCCAAAAAATAGAAAAGGAGGGAACACTCCCAAACTCATTCTATGAAGCTACCATCACCCTGATACCTAAACCAGGAAAGGATACATCTGAGATAGAGAATTATAGACCAATTTCCCTTATGAGCGTAGATGCAAAAATCCTTAAAAAAATCCTGGCAAACCAAATCTAGCAATATATTAGAAAGATTTTTCACCATAACCAAGTGGGATTTATTCCACAGATGCAAGCCTGGTTCAACATATGGAAATCAATTAATGTAATCCAACATATCAATAGACTGGCAAACAAAAATCACATGATCATCTCAATTGATGCTGAAAAGGCCTTCAACCAAGTGAAACACCTTTTCATGATTAAAAAAACCCTGGAGAAGATAGGCATAACAGGAAAATACCCTAACATCGTAAAGGCCATCTATGATAGACCTATAGCCAACATTATATTAAATGGAGAAAAACTGAAATAATTTCCTCTTCCAATCAGACTAGAGAAAGGAACCAAAGGGATACAGATAGGCAATGAAGAGATCAAATTATCCTTATTTTCACATGACATGATAATTTACCTAAACAACACCAAAACCTCATCTAGAAAACTTTTAGACCTAATTAACTCCTTTAGCAAAGTGGCAAGATACAAAATCAACACACAAAAATCAATAGCCTTCCTTTATACCAACTGTAAACAGGAAGAGAAAGAAATTACTGCTACAATCCCTTTCTCGATAGCCCAAGTAAAAAATAGATATCTTGGAATCAATCTAACCAAATATCCTACAGATCTCTACAAGAAAAATTTCAGAACATTATAGAAATTGCAGAGGATACTAAAAAGTGGAAGGACCTTCCCTGCACATGGATTGGGAGAATCAATGTAGTAAAAACGGCTATACTATCAAAAACAACCTATAGATTTCATGCAATCCCCATTAAAATTCCAATGATAGACTTTACAAAAATAGAAAAAAATGATCCAAAAATTTATATGAAATCATAAAAGACCATGTATTGCCAAAACACTCTTAACCTGCTAAACTAGTGCCAGTGGGATCACAATCCCTGAATTTAACCTATACTATAGGGCAGTAGTGGGGCTGGGATTTAGCTCAGTTGGTAGAGCGCTGTGCTGCAGTCTCTGAGGTCCCGAGTTCAATTCCCAGCACTGCAAAAATGGGAGAAGGACCTGGCAATCCACTCCCAAGTCAATCCCGAAACAGTCTGCCATTGAAAACCCTATGAGGGTCGCTATGAGTCGGATGCCGACTCGACGGCCCCTAACAACAACAACAACAACAACAACAACAACAACAACAATGGGCAGTAGTAGCAAAAACAGCTTGGTACAGGCACAAAAATAGTCCTGAAGAACAGTGGAACAGAATAGAGGACTCAGAGATACATCAATACTATAGATAGCCACCTGATTTTTGACAGAGGAGCAAAGCAGGTAAATTGGAGAAAGGATAGCCTTTTCAATAAATGGTGCTGGGAAACATGGATATCCACTTACAGAAAAATGAAAACATACTGAAACCTCTCAATCTGCACAAGAGTTAACTCGAAATGGACAAAAGACCTCAACATAAAGCAAGAAATCTTAAGACTAATAGAAGAAGGGATAGGCAATACACTCCAACATATAGGGGTAGGAAAGCATTTCCTTAATAGGGGTCCAATTGCTCAAGAAATCGTAAGAAGAATAGGTAAGTGGGATTACATGAAATTAAAAAGCTTCTGCATAGCAAAAGACATAATCATAGAGGCAAGGAAATCTCCACTAAATGGGAAAAAAATCTCTGTACCTATACATCAGACATAGGACTAATTTCCAGAATTCATAAAGAACTAAAGAAAGCAATGCCCAAGAAAACAAATAACTCAATACACAAATGGGCAAAGGAACTGAACAGACAGTTCTCAAATGGAGAGGCTCATAAAGCCATGAAACACATGTAAAAATGCTCAATATCTCTAGAAATTAGGGATATCCAAATGAAAATAATACTGAGATTCCATTTTACTCCAGTAATAGTGGCAAAGATCCATAAAACAAATAACAACAAATGCTGGTGAGGCTGAGGAGAAAAGAAACGCTCTTACACTGCAGATAGAGTTGTAAATTGGTTCAGCCACTTTGGAAATCAATATGAAGGTACCTCACAAAACTAAGAATATATCTGCCATAGGACCCAGCTATACCACTATTGGGAATATTCCCAAAGGGAGATGAGGCATCATACCACAGAGACACTGTAGAAAAAAGTTAGGACTTAAATCATGATCAGGATGCATGGGTATAGAAAAATATTCTTACTGTGCCTGGTGTAGTGGCCCACGCCTGTAATCCCAGCGGCTTGGGAGGCGGAGGTGGGAGGATTGCAAGTTCGAGACCAGAGGTCGTCTGCGTAACTTAAGGAGACCCTTTCTCAAAAAGTAAAAAACTGGGCTGGAGGTGCAGCTCAGTGTTCCAGCACTTGCAGAGCATGCAAATGTGACGCCCTGGTTTCAAACCCCAGTACTGCAAAAAAAAAAAAAAAAAAAAAAAAAAGTTTAAAAAATGGGCTAGGGGCTCAGCTCAGTGGTCCAGGACTTGCAAAGCATGCAGGCCCAAGACCCTGGGTTTAACTCCCAGTACCACACACACGAGAGAGAGAGAGAGAGAGAGAGAGAGAGAGAGAGAGAGAGAGAGGCTGACTGGGCATGTAGCTCACTTGTAGACACTTGCCTAGCATGGGCAAGGCCCTGAGTTCAAACCCCAAGTGCTGACCCCTCCCAAACAAAAGTACTTGGGTTAGACTTATTTTCTTCTCAGAAACAAAGTCTGTTTTAAGTAATTGAGACTTATAACATGAGTACACACATAAGAACAGAAACTGTACTAGACACTCTAGTAGGATTCAGAGGCAAGAGTTCCCAAGGATTTGCCAGAATCATTCACTAATAATGTAACTCAAATTTTCCTTTCCTCCAGAGTTTTTATCATTTTCTATTATCTTTCTCCATTCTTGTAACATTGGCCTACTTGTAATTAGTTTAGTAATGGTCTATTGTGTCCTCTTAGGTTTTTTCTATATTAACAATCTTTTTGTTTCTGTTTCATATGATGATTCTCTTCATATTATCCAGTTCCTTTACAATAGTATCCTGGATGACCCATTTTGAACATAGCTTTCCAAATATGACTCACTCATATGGTTTGGTTTTATATTTTTCTCTCAGATTATATACTCTCACCAATACCAATTCAATACCAGTCAATTAAATCTAGAGGAAACAGTGTCATATATGTCATTGCATGCAACTTTACTTTTATAAAAACACTTTTCATTATAAAAAGTCATGAACATGATAAATATAACTAACCTATCTCCTATAAGCCTGCAGCCATAGCACTGTGGTGTCTGATCTCATCACATCTTGGAAGCTAAGTAGGGCCTGGTTAGTACTTGGATGGGAGATTGTCTGGGAACACCAGTTACTGTAGGCTTGGGAGAAGGACCTGGCAGCCCACTCCCAAAAATCAATCTGCCATTGAAAACCCTATGAATAGCAGAGAAGCACTGACAATAGTGTAGTGTTTTACCTGTTATATGTATGGTCGCTATGAGTTAGACACTGACTTGATGGCACCTAACAACAACAAACATCTCCTATAAAATATGACAATGTACTTAGAGTAAGACTAAAGACAATCTGAAGGAAATGGCAATGAATATGTAGTCAACTATTTAGAAGAAAGAACTGTGTGTCTTTACATTTAATTAGTTTGAAGATAAATAAAAAAGAATCAACAGAGATTCCAATGATTTTGAAGGGGTTGATTTATTTGATGGTATGCAAGTAATTGAGATGGGAAACAGTCAAGAGAGAAATCTTATGAGTGACCATAGGAAAAATCATGGGTAGAGTTTGAACATATTAAATCTAAGTTTCCATTGTGTCATTCAAAAAGACAGATGCAGCTAAAATTCCCATGACACCAGACCGGGACAGGGAGCTTTGAGTTCTTGTAAAGATCTGTCATATTTATTAAACTAGGAAATGTGAATGATATTGCCACTGGAGAAGAAGAAAACAGTTTTAAGGGCAATAATATCACAAAGGCAACCAGAGAAAGAATATAATCTGAGAACTCCAAAAGAAATGTCACAGACATTGAAAACATCATAAGCAACAAGAGAACATGATTTCAGATAAACCTTTAACAAAGAGAGTCTTAGGAACATTGATCAATGCTGTCAAAGAAGCAAAAAGTCAAGTATTATTGCTAACTTAAAAGTGTCTGTTTTACTCAGTAATTATATGTCCTTGATGTTGTTAGAAAATTTTGGAGATGTGTTGGGGGTCATAGTAAATTTGCTGTTGGCTGATGAGTAGGTAGAGATGAAGATAAGAAATCTTAAATGTAGAGTACTTTTTGAGATTCATGATGAGAAAGAGGTCATTAATGTGATAGGTATATATCATCAAGACATTATTTTTTATTTTTTGTTCTTTCTTTGGGTGAGAGGAATTTGGATATGTTCAAATTGTTGTTGTTATGTGTCATTGAGTCAGTGTCTGACTCATAGAGACCCTACATACAACAGGCAAGACAGTATTGTTAGTGCTTCTCTGCTATTCATAGGGCTATCCATGGATGATTATTTTTTGGGAGTGTGTTGCTGGGTCCTTCTCCAAAGTGTATAGCACCTGGTATTCCCAGGCAGTCTCCCATCCTAGTACTAACCAGGCCCAACCCTGCTTAGCTTCCAAGATCTGATAGGATCAGATGCTACAGTGGTACAGCTGCAAGCAATGTTCAAATTGGGAAATAAGAAAAGAAATGTGAGACTGAAACAGAGTTGGGAGAAAAATAGGCCCAAGGAAGAGAAAGAGGGAAGCCAAATTAAAGATGTATTATCAGATTGGCTATGATTTATGTGAATAATTCCTCAATTTTATAAGAGTGTGACAAATTATACATTATTATCTCAGGATTTTCTAAGAGCCTTTGTTCATTGGCTCCTGCAGTCCAGAGGTTGATGTTTTGCCTCTTGTAGGTTGTGACTTGAAATCTTGGGTTGTGCCTGTAGGGTCAAAAAATGAGTCAATGCAACATCTCCCAAGGTAGAGTCCATGGAAAAACCTCAGTGTGGGAGGTAATATTTGTTCCAGACCCAAGGTGATGTGCATATGCATGGAGGTAGTGCAAACCAATGTGGAGCTGGCCATCATAGCCATAGATGGAAGAAAAGATGGATGAAACCAAGAGCAACTGAAATCTTGCATTGTAAGTAAAGAGTAAAGAAAGATGATGAAGTTAGTTGTTGAGGTCACTCATGATGACTGTCATACAGCTCCAAATGTATCTTATCACTAAAAATAATATAGAAATAATAAATTTCTTGTTGGGAAAAAGATATTCTCCAATATTTATTGGACTACCGACCAGTAGGGCTGGGATTTGGCTCAGTGGGTAGAGCGCTGCGCTGCAGTCTCTGAGGTCCCGAGTTCAATTCCCAGCACCGCAAAAATGGGAGAAGGACCTGGCAATCCACTCCCAAGGCAATCCCGAAACAGTCTGCCATTGAAAACCCTATGAGGGTCGCTATGAGTCGGATACCGACTGGACGGCACCTAACAACAACAACAACAAACCGACCAGTAACTCCATCGAAAGGGAAATAATTTTAACATAGTTTGATTTATTCTTTAGATGGACAGACCTGTTTATTATTAATGTCATCTTTATATTAGTAAGTATACCACATTTTTCCACAGTACACAATATATTGTAAGTACAATTGTTCACAATTTCAGGAAGCCTCTATTTTCCTTTTGTTTTTGAAGTATTGGGCATATGCTTCTCTACACTGTTTTTAAATATTCTTCTCATTCTCTAAGATTTTTCTGAGATTCAATGCAGTATTTCTGAGATAACATTTACTAATTTTGTGTCTCTTGGAAGTTTTCCTAGGTCAAAGCAATAAAGTAATATAAAATCACTGGGTATTTTCTTCCTATCTTCCTATATATCCTGGGGTCCAATTGCCCTATTGACATATTTGTAGGTTAGGTGTTACAAAATAAATGATAGCAACTGAATTAAACATAGCAAGTATTCTTTTCAACTTGGAATCTAAATTAATTTTACTTCTTGTGTTCTAATGAAAAAATGTAAATTTTCCTGGATTGAAACACAGATATTCAAGCTAAACTTGTACTCTTGAAAGCTATTATAATTAATTCATCTTGGTCATGAATTTAAATATAAATTCATTAGTAAAAATATAAATAAATAATAATGTAAATAGAATGTAATAAAGCCAATCATTTTAACCTTATCATCAAAATTGTTTAGTTCTCATAACTCTTCTTGAGCATGCCTCCAAGAGCTGGATTTCAAAATGACTATCTTCCCAAGCCTACTTTAATAAGCTAAAACAGGTCACTTATGTGGAATCTGCTCTTTTTACTGAGTCATCAAATAAGCATAGATTTCCTTTCAAGATCAGTTTAAAGAGGGTGGATTCACTTAAGCCTACTGTAGAAGAATCCAAGCAATGTAGTTATAATGAAGTGAAGGAGAAGTACACTACAATAAAAACCTTTGTACTGTAATCAGGTTGGCACTGCTCAACAATACCAATGATGGGAGTTGAAGTGTGTCCATATATTCATTCTTTGAAAAGACACTATGACCACTTTAGGATCATTGGATTGCTGAGAAGCAGATTTTAAAAAGTGCATCTTGTTTGAGAGAACTGCACATTAGAATAAGTTGGTAAATGATGTCTTAAGTTTAAATTCATATTGCAGAGCATACTCAGCAGTCAGCATGTTTTATAATATAAGCATTTAGGTACTAGCCAGTTTAGATTTATTACTCATCCCATTGTCTGCTGAAAAGACAGAGAATTGATGAAGCTATTTTATTAGCAGTGCTACATATTGAGTGCTCTTCCGAAGCCTCCTTTTATCACACTTTAAAAATCATTCTCTAATTTAACAATGATATTAAGGGAGCTCTTTTATTCAGTCCAATTACATGGAAGCACACTTAATTTTTTTTTAGGGGTTAATCTTTAGGGATGAAACAGATTATCGGCTTTTGAACCAATTTAAGTAGAAACTCCAGAAACAAAGCCAGGACAAATAATTATTGGCAGTTCACAGAAGGCATTCTGTGCCCACTGCTCTGCTGGATTCCGTTAAAGTCAGCTTGCTTGTCTTAATGGGAAACACCTGTGGTCCGGAATGTAAGAAGACAAATCAAACTAACTGTGCTTTGAGACACTCAAACTAAATTATGGAAATGAAAATCTCCTCATCTCAGCATCACCAATGTCCCTCTTTCCCTCAAAACAGATATTAAAAACAAGCTGTTTTGAAAGTATTTATTTCCCTGAGGCATTCCAGAACTCTCCACATTGTCAAAGAACACATCAGGCAGAAGACAAGTCCCCAAGACTCCATGGGCATTATTTCAGTGACCCATTAAATAATTTTAAAAGAGCAAGCTTGTAAAAAGAAATGCAAATTCTTTACATCTCAAACTTGGGGAATTATTAGTACATCAAAGAGACATTGAAGGTATTTTTTCTTCCACCTATGCCAAGTAAGAGCTTTCAAATAACTAAGGCTTTAATAAGTGATGCTTATTTAGTCATTTTTGTAATAGAGAAGAATTAGAGTTGGCAGTGTGATCTGATCGAAGGGTGATGATGTTTGCAAGGTATCTCATGATAAGTATGATCAAAACAATACATTATTGCATTGATAGATGCTCACAGAAAACCCCAAGGATTACAAAACGTCTTTGAAAAATTATGTAGAAAACATGAGCAAAGAAGGGTAGATTTGCTATGGAAGATGTGAGGTTATGAGTCAGAGGTAGATTTCTATTTGCTTTCATCTTTTCCTGGAAGAAGAATAGCCTTCAGACTGAACACTGTAGAATACAATTTCCTGAGAACAGAAATATTTTCTTGGGGCTTTAAATTTTCAGCATGCTAGAATCGAATGATTGACAACATAATTTGATTATTTCTCTGACTAAAAATGAAACAAGGTAAAGAGACATGAACATCCAAAGTGAAGTGAGGTTTGTCAACTCAAACGCCTATGGTAGGAAGTGAAGAAGTAGGCTGGCAGTAGTATAAATGAAGCCATACAGGTGTTAGAAAGAATCCTTTCTTCCAGTTTTTTATCTTGGATAATAGGACCATTTTGTTCTATCTTTCTCCTTTTTCCATTAGGATATAGGTAACTTTAGAAAATGTAAATCAACAGGTGATACATGACTGTGAACATGTAGTCTCACTGTCAATAGACATTAGAGGTATTCAGATATTGTGGCAATCTGGAAAACATATGCTTTCTCTAATAGAAAAAATCCAGATAATTATCACCACATAGACATTTGGCCCTGTGTTGCTCTATCTTCCAGCTTTGCAACAGAAACTTGAAATCTAGATTTAATGAGGAATCTGGTAATGTTTAAATATTGTCAATTTGTTTCTTGATTCACTTTTTAAGTCTATGTTTTGATGATTAAATCTAAAATGTTTTCTTGTGTATTGTTTTTATGGTTATTATAGGGCTAAACTACAGATTAGTCTTCAAATGTATCTTTATGTATTTGTTTCTTTATGTGTTTATAGAACTAAAACCTTAAGTGATGTGTTCTCCTTTAAGGCTATTTTGTTGTTAGGTTCTGTTGAGTTGGTATCCAACTCATAGCAACCCTACGTATAACAGGCAAAACAGTATTGTTAGTGTTTTTCTGCTATTCCTAGGGTTTTTGATGGCTGATTGTTTTGGGGGAGTGGGTTGCTGGGTCCTTCTCTCTTCTACCAGGTCCCACCAATTGAATTTCTATCACTTCCCACTAGAATGGATTTACCCAATGGATTAACCCAATCCAATCACTTTCCCAGTGTCCCACCTCTGAATACTGCTACACAGGGGACCAAACCATCAACATATGAACCTTTTCATAGGGCAGGAGTGGCATTTCTGAACCAAAGCATAACAAGTATTAAAAATAAATTAAAAAGTTGTTTAATCTTATTTTAGAAGAGCTCCCCTTTTCTTGGCGGTACTGGGGGTTGAAGCCAGGTCCTTGCAGTTCCATGCTTTGCAAGTGCTGTACCACTGAGCTGCACCCACAGCCCCCCCTTTTTTTTTTCTTGCGACAGGATCTCACTAAATTACACAGACTGCCTCTGGTCTTGAACTTGCAATCTTCCTGCCTCTGCCTCCTGAGTTGCTGGTATTAAAGGCTTGTACCACTGTGCCCAGCTTAAAAGAGCCTTTTTAATATGTATGTTAATATATGTTGTTATTATATCCTGAGAGTGCTTTTATGTAAAAATTTTCACATGGCTGATAAACTTTGTAAATTTATATTAGCAAGAGGAATGTGAGGAGATATGTATGAGTTGATACCTGTAGTTTCTTCTAACTTCTTCAAATAATTCCATAGGTTTTTTATAACATTGAGAAATATTTTTAAACAAACTTTCTGCTTCTTATGACAGGGACGGATGGGAAATATAGGTTTGGCTTCAAAGACACCGTTCCCAGTTTGTCCCACTCTGTTCTAGTGTCATGATGTACATGTGAAATTTCTGAGGCACTTACCTGTATCATTTTCAAAGTTGTCATGTTTATATTCCACTTTAACTGAAGGTCTTTGAAACAGAGTAAGAACTGTACTTGACACATAAATTTTGCATTGTTTATTGTCATTTTTTCTTTTCTTGAGGATTTTGAGTTATAGAATAGCATATGTACTCAATACAAAATTTTGATGCAATGTACAAATCTCTCCAAAAGTGTTAGACATAATGATTCAATTTTCAGATTTTATGAATCAACAAATAAAATTACATCTACTAATATTTACAAGCCTCCAGCCATACCACTGTGGCATTGGATCCAGTCAGATCTCAGAAGCTAAGTAGGGTGGGGTCTGGTTAGTACTTGGATGGAAGACCACCTGGGAACACCAGGTGCCATAAGCTCAGGAGAAGGACCCAGCAACCCAAGCCCACCACAAAAACAATCAGCCATTGAAAATCCTGTGAATATCAGAGAAGCACTAACAATACTGTTTCTCCTGTTGTACATGGGGTCTCTATGAGTCAGACACTAACTTGATAGCACCTAACAACAACAAATATCTACAAGTATCATTTTCAACACTTTTGAATATGTAGATTTTCTATGTGTAGAAGGTTCTAACACCAGTGGTCTTAACTGTTGTGGAAGACGGCATTTTGCTATGCCCTCATGAACATTAAGAGGAAACCAATCTCTTATGTAGGCTATTAAAATTGGCTTGACATAGCTGTAACAAGTGAAATCTAGGAAAGAGGACAACTACATTTAATATTTCTGAACTAAAATTAAATGTAATCTCTATAGGTTAGATTTTAAGACTGAAATCAAGGGGCAATAATATAACTATAGATGTAAACCATCATGTTCTAGAGCTTAAAATTTTAGTTTCAGAGAACACAATGGTGTTAGCATTGACATAAAATATTGAGTGATCTACAAAGTGATAAAACTAATCCAACAATTATTTAGTTATTAGAATATCAATGTCAATTGTAGAATACAAAATCCCATTGTTTTCTTCGATGATCAGATTACATCACCTTAATTATTTTATGTTGTCACTGCTGACATCAATATTCACCAGACGGGTAACTTCCTGGACAGCCAGTCTATTAGAGGTGTTAAAAAACCATTCTTTGAAAAAAGTCAGAAATGTGGTTCTAGTTAACTCTGGTTTACACCAGCCAACTGCTAACATAACTGTCAAAAAAGAAAGTGATCAAGTTCCAGGGCATGTAAGAAATCCCATATTTTGAATTTGAACATGTGACAAAAAAAGAAGTTATTTACAACCTTCCATTGCTTTCTACAACTGGTGAGTTGTACTAACTATAGTGTCTTTTGTTTTCTGAATATTCACGCAGAAAATTGTCACTTTTATCCTAATGGTATCTGACACCTTAAAAATAGTAGTGGGTGGCAGTACAGGGTGTTAGAGATTGAAGCAGGACGGGGAACTCAATTGCTGTGACTGAAAACGGGAGAGATGTGGGAGGTAGGACCTGGAGAAAAATCAGAGGAACAGAAAAGAAGAGGCAGTGGTTAAGAGAGCAGAATAAAGCAGGGAAAGAGCAGAGCTGGAATCAGCAAGACAAAGGAAAGACTTGTATACCTGAGACCTTGGAGAGGAGATGCTATAATATGTTCAATTTGTACAATGCATCTTTGGAAAATTCAACACTGAACTTTGGTGAATGGAGTTCATTTCAGGGAGAGCCTGAAAAAGATTATAAAAGGACAACTGGCATACATTATTCAGAAATACCAGGAAAAAAGTGTGCAACTTACATTAATTGAAAAGTTTCTCCCTGTTTCACTGAATAAATATTGATCAATACTTTAAGAAAAAAAATGAGATGCTAAATCATAGGTGTGCCTCCAGCAACCTCTACTGATAGTCATTTAAGCAACAAGTGCTGATAAACCAGAACGCTTTCAAAGGTAGGGGAGAGAAGATTGAAGTGAAACATACCAGCTCTGAAAGTAAGAAATTAGAGGTGTATAATCAGAGGAAGGACAGAGTCTACCTTGGTTTGGTGTTATCATGTATTGCTGTAGAAGGCTGAACTAGGGCCAATGTGGGTTCATAGAAGAAGTGGTTTTAATATCACAAAGAACTTTTTAGTAACTAGCCATGCCCAATAATAGATATTACTCTGGGAGACAGAGACTATTTAAGCAAATATAGGTTAGTCATATCTCAATTGTTCTATTAGACCTAACTGGATCACATAACCTCTATAGTTTATAATGGTTATAATTCTATAATTACAACTCTGGAGCTGGGCAAAGTGCTCATGCCTGTAATTCCAGCAACTTGGGAGGTGGAGGAAGGAGGATTACAATTTTGAAGCCAGAGGCAGCCTGTATAATTTAGCAAGACCCTGTCTCAATTTAAAGATTTAAAAAAACAAAGGTGTGAGGGTACAGCTCAGTGGAAGAGCACTAGAGCAGTTGCAAAGTATGGGCAAGTCCCTGGGATCAGCCCCCAAGTACAGCAAAAGAAATAAAATAAAACATTACAATTTTGGTCATCTTTTCATCCAGTAATGAAATTAATCAATTGAGAGAAAATAAATAAGTCATGTGTCACTGGATAAAGAGAAAAGAAATGGATTCTCACATTTCAACCAATTATATTACCATGATTTAGCTAATCATTAATTTCCAAAGTTTGAGTACCCTCTTACATGTTTTAAAAACATAATTCACTATCAAATATACATGAAACATGGTTTAGTTTAACATTGGCTATCATAAATAACAGGGAAGAACAAAAATCTTATTTGAAAGATAATTTCAGAGTTTGGAAGATTAAATTTATTTTTAGAAACATTTGTGAAGGAGAAAAACACTAGAGGAAAATTAAGAGGTAATGAAAAGCAAGAAAGAAAAGTAGAGGAAAGAGCAAAGAAAAAAGAGAGAAGAGGGAAAGGGAGAAGGGGAGGGAATGGGATGGGATCAAGTGTGAATATAAGTGTGTTCTATTTCCCATTCCAAAAGCTTTCAAAAGGATGACTGGAGGAACAGTGGGAAAAACAATTTATTTTTTAAACACATACAGTTATGGAGAAAAGGCCATGACATGCCAAAATGTTGAAAAAAAGCAGCCCCTGAACTCTGACTGGAAGGATTATGAAACTCCCAAAATACACCAGACTGTGAGAACTACCACCTACATTTGCAATGTTTTACAAGTTAAAAATGTCACAGTGCATAAAAATAGTTTTTTCACCTCTGTGGACTGATGGTTGGTGGTTTAACTTGAGAAGCCAGACTGCAGTTGTAGTTTGAATAGGCTGAATATGCATTCACAGCATGGAACTAAAATAAAAAATGGCTTTCATCAGACTTTCCTGTGTCCAGAAAACATATTCAGTCTTCTGTTTCCCTTGGTGTTTTTTTTAGGAAGAAAAAAGAGGAATATCTCTGTTTTCTGAAGTGCCTGTAATCAATCCTCTCAAATCCAAAATGATCATGGCAGTTTTTGTCATGATTACATAAAGGTCTTTTCATGATTATTATTTTCTTTCTTTTTTTGAACTAAGCTGGCTAGGGAAAGTAAAATATAAAACAATGCCACACAATTTCTTAAGAATAGACTGATTTCTAAAGATAACTCTGTGAAACCCGAACAGGTTTAAAGGGCTTAGTTTTCCTGTGTTCAGCACAGTAGCTCCCTGTTGAAAAAATTCCAGCTTTGATCATATACACACAAACAAAAGGGGCTCTCTTCCAATCTCCTTGCATTCTCTGTTCACAGCACTTTCATTTTCTCTTGTGGATCTTCTACTTCACAGTCCTGGGGCATGAGTAAACACCAAAGGTGTCCCAAACATATGGCTAACCACAAGGCTTCTGTGTGGGATTTGGCTTTGAGTGTATCTGATGATTACACATTTCAAATAGAAACCCAGCTGGTAATTCCCTAAACCTAGCAGGTCTCCATTTGGCTCCAAATGATCTGGGAGTGGATTCTCCTGTTAGAGGATTACCCATTTTGGTAATGGCTCAGCTTCTGCTCCTTTGACCCTTTAGTCACCTCTGCATCCTGGAGATCAAGCTCTCTCTTGTTTAGGAGCTGCAGCCTAGCTGAGGCCAGGTGGGCCAGCAGGAGCAGGTAAAAATGATCTATTAGTAGAAACAGAAACACAGTTTTAAATAGGTTCATATGTTCAATTCACCACTGAAGGTTTTTATTTCCTCCTTGAACTTTTTTTTTTTTTTTAACCTGTGGTTTTCCTTTTAACCCTGACGTGGGTTCATGTAATCAAAAAATTATCAATAATAGAGAGTTGAAAGCACTTTTCTTTATTTTGCATTCTATCAGAGGAAAAAGCTAAGAAACTCTTTGAAGTCTTTAAAACATCTGGGGTAGCCTAAATGATTCCACATAGTGTAACCTTCTAATGCGTTATCTTTCTTTATCCTTCTTCCTCCCCCATTCATTTTGTCTTTGAAGAATAGTTCTCTCTGCCAGAAACATTTGTCTACTCCTTTGCTAAATTCTTTCCTTTGATAGGGAAACCTGTCAATATAGATATCCTCAAATTGTTTATGTTCCTTTTATAGTCTCTCAAAGTCCCATGTACTTTTAATACAAAGATCCTATTACAATTGTAATTAATTATTAAGTATGTAATAAATTAAGTAGGGGTTATCTGTCTCCTATACCAGGCTAACTCTAAGTGGGATAGTATGGTGTAAATTTTGTTTCATGTGTATTAGTGCTTAGTAGAATTCCTGAGCCCATGAAGGAGGCATTCAGTAAATAATTGTTGAATAAAAAAGCTGATTGAATATTTGAATGAAAGATTGAAAACTTCACTAATATTTTCCTTGACTTTCTAGATTATGACAAAGCATTTTAAAAGTGATTTTCTATTAACTTCCTATAAATAAAAAAGTAGTTTGGTTAATCCAAAAGTGGAAACGAGGCCACAGGATTGTCCCTCTGGATTCCTTCTTTTGTCCCTGTGTAATATTCACTGTGACCTGGCTCAGCCTCTCTTTGGTATCTCTGAGCTAGTAGAAAGAAGGGAAAATGTAGAGAAAGAGGAAGCTGGTAACAATTAGGAAATGAGCTTTCGGGTGAGAGTGGAGCAGAAAGTGAGGTGGCTTTTAAGCTTGAATAGCTGGCCTTGACTTGGAAGAAGGTAGAACTGGTTGAAGTGGACTTTTATATGTGCCCATATTCAACACGTCTCCTTTTCATGGGATTATACTTTTTTGAAAAGCTCTCTGTCTAAACTTCCAGCTCCAATAACCTCTTCTTTAAAAAGCAATTTGTCCACTGGGGTAGTGTTCCCTCCTTCAGAATGTCTTGTCTAGGTATCTGAATATTGAAGGTCCTGCTCTTTCTAAAGAGTAGCAGGTGTGGTGAGAAAAAATGTAAGCTCTAGAATCTGTGTATGTGGGTTTGAGTCTCTGCTTCCTTGGTAAATTACTTCACCGCTCATGTTTACTTTTTCTCATCAGAACCCCCACTCCACCTACTTTATATTTGTGAGGATAAGATAAGATATTGGGATACTTCATAAGTCTCTATTCAAATCTCCCACTCTTCTTTCTTTTTACAACTCACTTGCAAAATATTACTAACATATTACTGTTTTATGCCATGTACAATCTTAGACATTCAAAGCCTTAAAGCCAAGTTATTTATAAAACAACAACCAAAGCTACTGTTCACTGAGTGCCTGCTGTGACTAGGTGATCTAAATAGCAATGATTAAATTCAGCTTGTTTTTTAAAATAGATTTAGAAAATGAGACTCAAAGTTTATATGGTTGCATTTTCACCTAGTTCTGAGTAAAAGCACCATTTTCTTAAATCTATATCCAAAATAAAATTTCACTTTTTAAGAAAGAGTTCATTGATTTGTTGAAAATTTTAGATATCTTAACAGGCTTGTAGGGAGAATATTAAGAGAGATGTGAGTCTTTACCCTTTTAAAAAGTTTAAACTTTAGACTCACGTTTTAAAACTGCAGATATGAACAAAATTTACATGTAATTTCATGGGTTTTATAAAATGCCTTAAGCCAATTTATGGATCTTTGGCTTAATAACCCCTGCAATAAGTTATTATGAGGCCCATGACATAAAATTCCTTTACAAGACACAGCTAGCTTGGGACTCCCAGGTCAGATAAAAGCTGGCTCGATGTGACTCATATCCCAAGATTTTATCACCAGTAGCATTGTGGACATTTGAAGGCCATATAATTCTTTCTTGTTGTACCTGTCCTGTGCACTGTAGAATATTTTCCCCATGCATCCTATCTTATCTATCTAATGTTATTGTTAGGTGCCATCCAGTTGGGTATGACTCATAGTGACCCTATATTTAATAAGAATGAAACGCTGCCTAACACTGTGCCATGCACACGATCTTTTTATGTTTGAGCCCATTGTTGTAGCTATTATATTTCTTCTCATTTTGAGTCATACAATATCAGAAAATAAACGTCCCAGGGGCTTTATTCCATTCCCATCATTAAAGTCTACTCTACTTTGAGCAGGCAACACTTCCCCAGTCATCTTTTGAATACCTTTCAGCCTGAGGTGCTCATTTTCCAGCGCTATATTTGTCAATGCTTCTCTGCTATTCATAGAGTTTTCAATATCTAATTATCTCTGGAGTAGGCTTCTGGGTCCTTCTCCCTAATCTGTGTTAGTCTGGAAGCTCAGCTGAAACATCTATGGGTGGCCCTGCTGGTTGGTATCTGAAATACTGGTGACATAGCTTTCAGCACCACAGCACAACAAGCTGACAGACACATGGGGGCCCTATCCATTAGGTGCCAGTAATCACTACCTTCCCTTCCCAGGCTAGTGAGACTACAAATATGTCCAGAATTGCCCAGTATCCTTGGGGCCAAATCTCACCCAGCTGCAAACCACTGAGCAATGTTCAACTGGGTACTAAGGCAGTATGTTTAAGCATAAGATGCCCACCATTAATATTTGAGGTTTCTAAATTTATAAATGTCTATAACCATACTACCCTGGCATCTAATCGCCTCAGATTTTAGAAGCTAAGCAGGGTTGGGCCTGGTTAGTACTTGGTGAAAGACCGCCTGGGAATACCAGGTACTATAGGCTTGGGGGAAGGAACTAGAAGACTATGCCCAGAACAATCACCCATTGAAAGTCCTATGAATAGCAGAGAGCACGGACAATAGTGCCAGGGATGGCATAGTGTCAGGGAGTGTTTACTCTTTTGTACATAGAATCTCTATGAGTTGGATGTGATTCAAAGGCACCTAATAACAAAAACAGATTTATAAATGTTTGTGTTTATTGAGCTTTTCAAAAACTTGACTTGTCAGGGTGTGGTGTGGTTCATGGTAGATGCCATGCTGATTAGTTGTGATTTTCTCCCAGTGACAGTGTGTGTGGGAGGGGGAGGACTTGCGTGCCTCTGTGCTCATGAATACTTCCAGCTCACATTTTACCACTTAGAGATCCATTGGAACTAACAAATTCCTCCTTTACAATGTACCTCACTCTCTTCTCTAAGGGAAGATTAAGGTATACTTGCCACTGATTTTGAGTTTCCTGATTAGGCCTTGAAAAAAAAATGTTGAACCCTTCCAACCCCTAGGTTTTGATTCAAGACATGAGGAAAAGAATTGGGAAGGTGTATTCGTTAGCTGTTGTCACTGGAGCAGAAAAATCAATCCAAACAAAGTATAGGGGAAAGAGGTTTATTGGGAACTCATGATTAGAGAATCAGTCCATAATGGCAATGGGGTAGGCATGGCAGTTGGATGAGGCATAGCCCATGACAGGTAACCTTGTATCTTCATGAGCAGAAAGAAGAGAGTGTGCAGAGCCACAAACCTGGGATCAAAACCTCATAGGGCCTGCCACCAGTGACTCACTTCTGCCAAGCTAGACCTACCTTCCAACATTCTACAACCTCCCAGGAGAGTGCCACTAGTTGGGGACCCAATGTTAAAGCACATGACCTTTGAAGGACACTTTATATTCAAACCATGACACTGTGTCTCAGCCCCCAAGGGTCCATGACCACCTCATAATGCAAAATGCATTTAATCCAACTTTAAGAGTCTCTAAAGTCTTAATAGTCTCAATCATGCTTAAAAGTCTAAGCCCAAGTCTCCACTGAGACTTAAGGCAACCTTAGCTATGGGCCCCTAACAAAACAAAACAAAACAAAACAAAACAAAACAAAACAAAAAACCAAGTTATATGCTTCCAACATATAATGGCACAGAGTAAGCTTTCCAATTGCAAAATGGTGAAATGAGGTCACAGATCAGTCTGTAGCAAGATCGACAACCCATTGGACAAACAAAACCTATTTGTTCAACTCTGGCATCTGGCATCATCTTGGCTTGCACAGGCTTATGTGTCTCCACCCTTGGGGCCCTCCTGGGCTGACTTGACTTTTGGCTGGTAGCTTCCTTCAGTAGACATTCCACAGTGCTGGCATCTCTAGGCTCCTGGGGCTTCCATTGCTGCTGCTTCTCCACTTGCCAAGCTTCATGTGTCAATTATTCAGGGGTTCTCTGCAGGGCATCCAACTCTGGTACTTCTTGCCTGGCCTCTCAGGTGGTCCTCTGAAACCTTGGTGGCAGCCTCCCTCCATAATCCCTTAATTCTTGTTTTCTACATAGCTGTGAAACCAGCACCATATGGATGTTGCCAAGTTTTGCTGCTGTCTCAAGAGGTAAATTTACTCTTTGGGACCAATGTGGAGCAGTGACCTCTGTATGTCCAGGCTGAGAAACCACTTCCCTGGATGGACTCTTTTTGTAAGTGCATCCAAGAGACAGCTTTTCAAAAACTCCCTTTGTAAATCCTGGAGACACCTTTTAAGACACTCTCTTTTCATACTGTTGGGCCATAGATGGGAGAGATCTGGCCAACTCCTGTTCTTTGAGGGAATTTCTTTTGTCCTAGTGAAATGGAAAACATTCAGGCTTCCCTTCACTGTGGCCTATCTTTTTCACAATGAAGGCCTTCTGGCCAGAACCAGCCCTGTTCACAGTACTCTTAGGCCACAGCTTTTTGCCTCTTTAAACTTCACATTTTTCAGATTTTTTTCTGTGCCTTTTGCTCTGTATTTTCCTCATAAATCTGACTAAAATCAGCAAGAAACAACTATGCCATACTGCCTGCACACTGCCTATATCTTGTCACCCTCGTGATATTTCTTCCATCAAGTTAGTTTATTCCTTTTAAGTTCAGCCTCATTCAAGTCTTTAGCACAAGGCAGAATGTGCATAAGTGTTTTTTTTTTTTTAACCAGAATGTAACCCGAATGGTTTCTAGTCAAGTGCCAAATGGAGTCCTCATTTTCCTCTAATATTCAGTGAGCCCCATCTGCATTTATATTGGCAGCAGCATTCTGATCTTTCATACTCTCACCAGGACCCCCTCTCAGGGCTTCTTACATCCACATCTCCAAACTCTCTCAGATTACTTCTGCAAACAAGTTCTAAGGGCCTAAGAACCTCATGGTTAGGTTTCTGTATAGCAAGGACCCCACTGTCCAATATAAATTTTCTATATTAGTCAGCTGTTGTTACTATAGCAAAAAACCCAATCAAAACCAACTTTTGGAGGAAATAGATTTATTGAGGGCTCATAGTTAGTAGATCAGTCCAAATGGCAATGGGGCAGGGATAGCAGCAGCAGGAGAGAGGGCCTATGTCAGATGACTTTACATCTTTGTGAGCTAAGCAAACAGAGCTACAGGTCCAGGATAAACACCTCCAAAGGTCTGTTTCTAGTGACTCACTTCTGCCAAGCTAGACCTGGCTAGGACAGTGCCGCCAGCTGGGGACCCAAGGTTAAAGCACATGACATTTGGAGGACACTTTATATTCAAATCATGACAAAGGTTGTATTCTAAACCCTAGATTGGCTGGATGTCTGAGGTGGCTGTGATCTGGAAGGCTGTGGAGGTAGACATTTTTACCAGGGAATGGGTCTGGGTGTTACCAGCTTTATTGGAGAGCTACAACAATACCTTGGTCTTTGGTTTTACTGTTTAAGATGTGACATAGAAAGTGTCATGCAGAATATAGACAAGGTTTATTGTAGAAGAAAAGCGCCTAGCACCTAGACTGTTACCAGGAAACTAAGGCATCTGGAGAAGCTTGGATACATCTGTGAAAAAACCTTGAGAAATCATGGTTATTTGGGTGAATCAGTCTAAGATTAGGACATTCCCCAGACAAAGGTAAAGACAGAAAGAGTGAGCAGAAGAAAAGTCAAGCAAGCCTTTTAGAAGGAAAGCATGATGAGTAGACAAAGGAGGCCACCATGAGGAGTGGGGAGGCACCTGCACTCAGAGATCTGTCTTCCTTCTGGTTTAAACCAGAGCAAAGCCATGGTATACCCAGCGTGACCTGAGCCCTGAGTGTGGGAAGTCAAGTTCCACCTTTCTAGGGTAGGCTCAAGGGAAGATTCTTGTGATTTAATAATCTTTTGTGGTTTAGGACTTGTCATATTTCAAAAGAATGTGCTCATAGGCCCTATCTTGGAATGGTCTGCCTTTCTTCATAACTTAAGGACTCTTGATAAAGATGTGGGGACCACATCTGAAGATCATTCCACACATCATGGCTAGGAGCAAGAGCCATTTTTAATTCCTTTCCACCACATGGCCTGTTAATATGTTAACTGGCTGCCTAACAGACATCACCTGATTTGCACTCTTTGGTAGTGTCCTACCTGCAGAAATTTCTGGCAGGAAGATAAAGTGAATCATTTCACCTCCTTCCTCCTTCCTCTGGATCACCCACCATCTTTTATTCCTTCTAATTGCAGAAAGGGTCTGGAGAAATAGGAATATGTAGTTATATGAGTTAATCTTATTTACTATTCATCTAAAACCTCAAAAGGAAATTCTGATTTTATACTTGAAAATACCAAAGCCCAGAAATACTAAAGCACTTATCTAACTTAAATATCCATTAATTATTGAGCTCCAGATCTGAACTGAATTCTTCACTTCATCGTTTCTGTTTTTCTCCTTGCCTCCTTCCTCTCCTTCTTCTCCTTCCTCTCCTTTCCCTTCCTTTCTCCTGTTCGTCTTTCTTCTATTCTCTCTTCTCCTCCCCCACCTTTCTTTTTCTATGTCTTCTTTTTCCTCCCTTTTATTCCCTCTTTGATTGTTTTAAAGTGATATTTTAGAAAGAAAAAGTGTAAGTATATAATAAAATAAGATAAAAAAATACATCGTGAAGAACCACATTGCTCAACTCAATAACTGAAGCATTGCTAGAGTAATTGAGGCTATGTCTATGATCTTCCCTCTTCTTATAACCGTATCTTTTTCTAGAGATAGCCATTGTGTTAAGTTTAATGCTTATCATAGCCTTGATTTTTAAAAACTTATGCACATATCATGTATATAGGCTTATATGAACACCTAATCAAAAGCTGCTAGCAACCTGGCAGAAGCCATTTAAACACATAAATGAGATAAGTTGAATCACCAACTCTCTTTAAGTGAAATCTGCTCAATCTCAAAGAAAAATCCCATTCCCGAGCAAGTACCAGCAAATGACATACAATATCCCATTTTAAAAGAGCTCACAAACCAGAAAACTCAATATTATATTCCGAGGAGTCATTTATGTTTTGGCACATAGCGAATGGTCATTCATTTTTATGGCTCTAAAACATACCATTTTGTGATTATGATTTATTTATTTAGCCATTTTCCCCATCATTGGATAATCGAATCCATTTCATATTTTTTCTATTATGAATAATGCTACCATGAACATTTGTGTATGAATTTATTGTTTTGAGAAATATATACCCAGATGTGTTTTTAGTGTGTAGGGCACAGTCTTAGAAGTGATATTGTGCAGTCACAAGATATAAGAATATCCATCTCTATAAAATGCATCTAAATTGCTTTCCATAAGCTTGTTTCCAATTTACAATCCCATCAAGAATATCTAAAAGCCTGTATTAATATCTGTATTAATATTCATCATCTTCTACACTTAGTATTTCAGATATTTTGCCAATCCAGTGGGTATAAAGTAGAATCACATTATGGTCTGGTTTGGATTTTTCTGATTACAAATGAGTTGAGCATCTTCCCATATATTTATTTGCCATTTGAGTTCTCTTCTTTCTGAAATAACTCCCCATACTTTTGCTTATCTGGTTTTATTCTTTTTCTTATTCTTTGTCTTATTGATTTAAAGGATCATCCACAAATATTTTGAGTTGTGATCTAGTTTATGTTTACAAATATCTTATTCCAGTGTATGGCTTGTTTTCACTTTTTAAATAGGGACAACATCTGCTTTTTCACAGTATATCTTAACTTCTCAGAAAGTACTACACTTTTGTTCAAATTTTTCTAATGTTTTCTCTTTATCATTAAAAATTATGAAGCATGGCTTATAGTATTCCTCTTTCCCAGGTATTTCTAACGTTCACTGGTGCCAGCTATAAGCTATAGTAAATACAGATTTTTCAGTATATTGAATAGTTGGAATTGAAGATGTACTAGAAATATGCAGAATTCAGAGGAAGAAAAATGTATGTGCCAAGGAAGGCTATAGGTTTATATAGCTAGATGGAGAGCATAGATAATTAAGAATTGGAGGCAAGACCAGATGTATGAGGTAGAAACTGGTCTCTTTGGAAAGTTGTGGCTTATAATAGGGGAGCTATTGGCCCTGAGTTCTAGAATTTCTCCTTTCTGAGACCAAATTAATTATATTTATCTCCCTCAAATCTATGTTTAGCTCCCCCACATTGTTGGAATTCTAATAATTTAAAATTGATTAGATTTGGAAGCAAAACCTCCAAATAACCAAAATCCCCAAGAACCAGGCCTGTGTTTAATTCTACAGGCCAAGTTTGAAGAAAGTCTATATAAATTAATTTATACAGCAGGGGATAGGAGCTTTATTTGGTGCTTGGGGCATTCTACTTAATGGAGCTGAAGACATAACTCACCTTATCTTTGTGGGAAGGTAGTGGTTGTTAGGTGCCTTCCAGTTGAGTCTGACTCATAGAGACCCTTATAGGGTTTTCAATGGTTGACTCTTTCAGGATTGCTTTGGCAGTAGATCGCCATGTCCTTCTTCCATTTTTGCTGTGCTGGGGATTGGACTCTTGGTCCTCCAAAAGTACAGAGCAGCACTCTACCAACTGAGATAAACCCCAGCCCTTGTGGGAAGGAGAAAAGGAAAATCATAGCCTCAACCACATAGGAAACTTGGGCTATAGCTAGTGCTTATTGAAAGCAGTAGATGCCTATGTCATGCTCAAAATTTGAAGCTTGTCTATTCTGTTTGACTTTTCCTATTTTTCTTTTAGATAAGACCAGGAATCCTTTAATTGACTGGATAAAATAAATTTAATTATAGTCCTTTAAATGCCCTGTTCAAAATTTATTAAATAACCATGTAGCAGAATAATGCTTTCATATACTGGTGACAATGATTCAAATGATTTTGTTGTCTGTTTCATTTGATTATGATATTAATGTGTGAGCAGTATGCTTGGCATTTGAGCCAAGTAGCATGGGTGATTGCTTATAGGCCATGCAACAGAGTAAAAACATTTGGATTTCAGAAAAAACAATAAACTACAAGAGGTCAGGGATAACTGGATTCAAAACTGGGGTCCAACTATCACTGACTATGTAAATTGGGACAATTTTCTCTTTCAAGAATATATTCCATTGTGTTTAAAATGAATCAAGTATGTAATTTCAGGTCATGCTGTGAGGATAAGAAATATATGTGTGTAAAATACATCACCAAGTACGTGTTCAAAATGGTAATTATAATTTACCTATTATATAGTGTCTTATTTTTATTAAAGTGTTTAGTTTATTTTAAAGTTTTTTTTTTCATTGAATAAACCTAGCAACCATCTAATTCTCCTTTCCTGATTATGGGAATGAAACAATTTTTGAGTGAACTTTTAGACCCTCTTAAAGCTAGGATGAGATTATATAGCTCTTTAAAACATAAAGTGACTATTTTTTTTCTTTTACTAATCTCTGTGGGAAACATTACTTAGATTGTGAGCTAAGGAAAGGAAAACCTTTTTTATATATAAAATGGATCCTTTAAGTTTACAGCAGTGACTAATGATTGTTTAATTGCCAAATCTTAGAGAATTAGCTAGCATATAAGGCAATCAATCATTTACCCAACATTTATTGAGTGCAGTGTAACACTATAGAAAGTCCATAGCCTTTAGAGTCAGAAAAGACTAAGTTTGATTACTGGCTCTATTATTTGCTATTTGTTAAATGAGAATATATTATTTCATTCTTGGAGTCACATTTTCCTTGTATGTAGCATAAAAATAAAATACCTATTGAAATAATACTATACTAATTGGTTAAATGTGGAAACATAAGATTAGAACAAAGGTAAATAAAATACAATAATTTCCCTGTAGCAATTTGATATTTTTCCATTAAAGAAATAATCAGAATGTAATTGGACATGTACTATAACAAACCTATGTATCTATATGTTGTTGTTGTTAGGTGCCATTGAGTCGTGTCCAACTCATAGTGACCCTTATAGGGTTTTCAATGGCTGATTGTTTTGGGATTGCCTTGGAAGTGGATTGCCACGTCCTTTTCCCGTTTTTTTGCGGTGCTGGGAATCAAACTCGGAACCTCAGAGACTGCAGAGTGGTGCTCTACCAACTGAGCTAAATCCCAGCCCATGTATCTATATAGAGAATGTTATAAAATTTTATAAGGCAGAGTTAGAAACTGAGGAAATGGATGTAAAACCATGGAAATTTGAGGGGTAGGAAGCAGGAAGGTTATTAATGGCCACAGAAATGCATTCTTAATGGCAGTAAAACAAAAGCAATAAGTTCAGGCAATAGTAAGCCATTTAATATGGTTTGTCAAACTTTAGAATTTTCTCTCCAAAATTTAGTATATGTAAGGATTACCTGGAAAAGATCTTTCAAATACACTATTGTGAACATCTCTTCAGAGAATTATGATTTTTTGCCTATGTGGAATAGACCCAAATCTACTTTATAAAAAATAAGCACCTAAGAGGTTTTGATGTAGCTTGTATTTTGACCATCCTTTTAAAATACAAAAACCTAATAAAATACAAATTATAGATTGGAAATGTTTGAGTCAAGGAATCAAATTAGGACATTATTACCATATCACAGGGAGTGAAAATCAGGCTGCACAACAGAAACGAGGTTTATATGATGTTAAGGGCAGAGAAGATAAGAAAACTGGTGGCATGTTAGATAGAACATGAGGAAAAATTCAACCTTGAGAAGAATTTCTTTCTCCTGTCAAATTACCATTCTCAAAAAAGTGGAATGCTGATCCTAGTTATCCACTGAACTGTCTATTTATGGCCTTCTAAATTAACATTTACTTCATTTGATCCAACATGAGAAATATGGTTGGAGTTGTAATAATCATGTAAATTAATTAAGGATGAAAATAAACTTTATATTTTTAGTAGTATTAATTCCTTTCCCTACAGAGGAACCATCATCATACTGAGTGATTTGCCATCTAACATTCACAAGCTTATAAACTGTAACTAGAAGTTGAATACCCCATGGTTAAATTTTCTCTCCTATTTATTTGTTTCTTAGTAAGACTCTTGACTTCTATTTCTTCTTTTCTATCACCCATTCTCTGTTCTTCTCCTTGAGAAGAGCATACATTCACTACTCTGGGACTTTCCCACAACATCATACTTGCACTAGCTTTTCATTTGTATGGGCCACTCTGTTGAAATGCTGATGTACTTGAAAATGGTGAAGAGTCATACCTATTTTGTCCCTGTTGTTGTTAATTGCCATCAAGTTGGTCAGATTCAGCGACCCTATGTACAATAGAACAAAATAAATAGTCCTCGATACTATGCCATGCACACGATCTTTTTTATGTTTTTTTTTTTCTGACCTGCCACTCTCAGAAACATGATGACATCCACATGTCCAAAATACTTAAGACTCAGTCTAGCCATCTTGCTTCCAAGGAGCACTCTGGTTGCCCAAAATCCTTTTGTGTAGGCTATTTAGATAAAACAGTCTCATACTTGTGTTATAGTAAAGACTGACTGGGGTAAAAGAAGGATAAGGAGGCCTTGAGTTATTATTTGTCAAGGAAGGGGTAGAAATTTTGTTAGCATTCTAAATAAGGTTCCAGTCCAAATACCACTAGACATTACAATAGCCATTATGCACATTAAAAATATACCAATCTTCCTGGTTAGGGAAGAAAAAATTGAAATAATAACATATTGTTTCATAAAAACAAAGCAAAGAAAAATCATCAGATAAGCAGAAGTGAGCAGCATTGGTAAACTTTCAGTGCTGTTAAAATATATCAAGGAAAATGCTTACCTAAAGGGAGTGGTAATTTATACTGATATAATCATTTTGAAAAGTGATCTATTAGCACCTCTTAAAATTTATACACGAAGAGCTGGGTGCTATGTCATGTGCCTGTAATCTCGGAATGGGGAGGCTGAGACAGGAGGATCACAAGTTCTAGGATAGAGGCAGCCTATACAACTTAGTGAGACCCTGTCTCAAGATAAAAGGTAAAGAAGGAATTGAGAGAGCAGCTCAATGTCACAGTACTTGCCTAGGATGTACAAGGGCCTGGGCCCAGCACCTAGTACTTAAAAAAAAATTAAAGATGGACATATTTATGAAGTACTTTTCCTACTTTTAGGAATTGCTAATAAAATATAAAATTACCCATACGAAAGATTTTATGTATAAAGATATTTAATATATTGTTTCTAGAAGCCCTCAAACTGAAAGCATCTTGAGTGTCTATTGATAGGGCAAGGGTTAAAAATTTACTGTGTATGTTCAACAAGAAACATTAGTTAGCTATTAAAAAGAATGAGTTGGATCTATATGTATTGACCTGAAGGAATGTCCATGATATACAATTAACTGAAAAGAGCAAGAGGCAGAGTTCTGGATATAGAATGTTATGATCTGTGTGATAAACAAGATTTGGAAAGATATCAGAGTTTTATAGCTTTGATTACCTCAGACTGGTGAGCTTGACATTAGCTATGTGAACTCTTTGTAGTTTTATGCAAGTGTATATTGCTAAATTTAACAAAAATGTAATGTAACATAACAGAATATAGCATAGAGGATGACTTCTTGTAAGGAAAGCAGAAGAAAAGCTATGATAATAGAATTCAGTATAGACAGCCTGGTACTGACACCTCATGCATGCAAAATTAAGGTTCAACCTTATATATTAAACCTGGTCATTTTAAATACTTTTTGGCTTTGACAATGTTGGATGAAATTAAGCACTAGAAATATGTTATTGGTCAATTCCTTTTAATATTTATTTTTCTTTATAATTAAAGTTTTTAAAAAAACAATAACTGGATTATTGCCAAAAGATCTGAAATTTTGAAGAGAAATTTAACTCTCTGTTTACTTTTTAAGAATTCCATTTGACAATAGTGGGGTTGGGGTTTAGCTCAGTTGGTAGAGTACAGTAATGGGCTCTCAGAGGACCCAGGTTCAATTCCCAGCACCACAAAAAATGGCAGAATGATGTGACAATCTACTCCCAAAGCAATCCCAAAACAATCAGCCATTGAAACAGCTATATGGATTGCTATGAGTCATGCCTGACTCAATGGCACCTAACAACAACAATTTAAAAATGGTAGCCTTCATTCATGTATACATTTAGTTAGTCAAAAAGTGAGTGCTTTCTAAGTCAGGCACTGTGCTAGGCATTGGGATGATGAATAAAAGTTACACATGCAGGGGAATATAGAAAAGGGAACCAGCCTTTAAGTGCTATGACAGAGACAGGGCCAACTCCCTGATTATGCAGTCTGAGATGCTGCACAGGGCTCAGAGCTCAGAAGGGCCCATACTAGTTTAGTGCTCTGCAGTTGCTGCTTGGGAATTCTCATTTGTCTTATCTTTGAACTTATGCTTTGTATGTAAAGTTCATTTGAATGAATGAGAATCTGTGAATATAGGAGATAGACACGATAAGAATATTCTCTCACTTCTTCTCCCATTGGCATATCATGTTTGTGATGCCCCTTGAGTGCAGAATTTCAGTTGATCCATTAATCAGGATGGTTCAGAGACTCAAATAAGGTAAAAGACAACAGTGCAATATCTATCACTAAGTGAGGGTAATAAGAATCTTACATGGTCACATTTTCAAACCAGAACCTTCTCCAAATACAGAGAGAAGGCAATGATGTTTTAAGAGAGATGAATTGTCAAGGAGCTTTATCATATCCTTTTTATCATGCCATTTCCTCTACTACACAGCCAGTTGAATATGAGGACACATAATTAGAGCAGCCCATAGTTCCTTTTCCTACCTGTCTTTCCTTACTCATCAGAAGATGAAGGCAGAGAAAATAATTGGAATTTGTGTGCATCAAAGAAGTGTCATAAAAACATAGCTGGGCAAGATTGTGAACACCTTTAATCCCAGCGACTTGGGAGGCAGAGCAGCCTATGTAATTTAGAGAGACTTTGACTCAAAAAATACAAACTGGGCTGGAGGTGTAGCTCAGTGGCAGAACACTTGTAAAATATGTGCGAGACCTTGAGTTCAATTCCCAAGTACAGCTGGAAAAAAAAAGCATTATAAAGACGTTTGAGACATGTTTGTGTAATATTTCCATTTGTTCTAATAAGAACAAAATACATATGCATATAGCTGTGAAATATGTTCAGTGATTCTGCATATGAGTTAAATCCTCCTATTTTCACTTAAAAATGGCACTGTAAAATATTCTAAAAATGGTAAAACTCATATTAGTAACTTAAATATTTATATAATTTAAAAAGTTAGGATGATAAAAAATAACAGATAAAAAAAACCAAAATGATATGCCTGGAAAAAGACTTATGTGAAATAGACCCAAATCTACATTAAAAAAAAATAATAACAGAAAAAAAAAACCAAGAGGTCCTTTCACTCCAGTAAAGATTGAAAAGAGCCTGGCATTGTGATATCAGCCTATACTTCCAACACTTGGGAGGCTGAGGCAGGAAGATCATCTGTTCCAGGTCAGCCTGGGAGACATAGGAAGTCCCTGCCTCAAGAAACCATAGGAAAAAAAGAGAAAAAAGCATAATAACAGCAAAAAATATCTGTCTAACTATATAAAACTAGAAATGAAAATAAAACATTTAGAATTCTTGAAACATTTAATAATGATTCTCATCCCCCGAATTACAAAACAAAACACCCAACCCCCCAAACTTTGCTTTCTAAAGAGTTTATTCTGATACATTTATCATATTGAAAGATTAAGTGTGACAGAGAAGTAAACATTGTTGATAAAATAAAGGGTTGAATAAATAACTGCTAAAACTGTGCTCCCAAGTGACTGGCAGTAAACAGATGTTAACCTGGACATTTGTGGCATGGTAAGGCCACTGTATGCAGACATTGGTGATATACGTCCAAGGAATTACACAAAACCCAATATGAAAAGCAATCTCAATAGACTGAAAAGATGGATTGAAACTAATGGGATAAAATCCTATAATGGTAATTGTAAAGTCTTATAACTTGATTCAAAATAGTTACATATAAATTGTTGTTATTAGGTGCCATTGAGCTGGTGTCTGACTCATAGAGACCCTACAACAGGCGAAACACTATTGTCAGTGCTTCTCTGCTACTCATAGGGTTTTCAATGGCAGATTGCTTTTTGGGAGTGGGTTGCTGAGTCCTCCCAAGCCTACAGTATCTGCTGTACTCAGGAGGACTCCCATCCAAGTACTGACCAGGCCCAACCTTGTTTAGCTTCCAAGGGGATTGGACACCACAGAGCTATATGGCCGCATGTAAGTACTGGATAGAAAAGATAGATTCCACAATGTCATTGTACTTAGTGGCTTTCAATGAGTGTGAGTGTAGTATTTTTCAACAGCATGTTTTTACATGAGGAAAGACAATTGAGTCATAAACTCCGTCAATAGCAGAGAATCTAAAATGAGACAGGGATTTCCTAGGGAATCAGAGAACGGTAGAGCTGTGTATACTAATCAGATTACATCTGGAAAATTATATTAAAATCTCACCAAATCAACTTTCGAAGAAAGTGAAAATATTTAATCTGTAGAAAGAAAGATATTGGGCATGTGTGATAGTTACCTTAGCTTTAAAAAGTGCTCACATATATAACATGGTTAAAATTTATTCTTTATGACTCAAGTAAGTCAGAGAAAGTCCACTTTTGATCTAATAGAAGGAATAGGTAAATTAGAACTCTTAAAAAGCAGACTGGACACTGTTCTAGGCAGAGAAATCACTTGCCCTGAAAATACATGAAATACTGAAAATTCAAGTTATCATTGTAAAAGATTCCTTTATTGACAGATGAACTAAATAATCTCTCAGTTTTCATTCAGGTTGCAACATATTCCAAGAATCAAATTAAGATTGGGAAATTCAGCATCATATGAAGGATGAATACACTGTTAATAAAGCAATATCTTTGCCATAATGCAAGTTTTACCACCTACATATATACCTGGAGTATGACTTTTTGTCTGCTATAACATCTATAGACCATTATTCATTGTATACCATATATTATTATTATTATGGAATACTGATTCAGAAAACATTTTACTAACCTACATTTGCAATAAAATCCTATATATGGAATAACTAAAATAAAATTATAGATGTAAGTTGGACTGTATTTCCCTTCCAGATATTAGTATTATTTTTATGTGTAGTAGTGACATTATATACCATAAAATAACTTTAGATTAATATTCATACAGTCCAAAACACAATTGTTGTTGTAGTTAGATGCTGTCAAGTAGGGTCCTATTCATAGCGACCCTATATACAATAGACAAAACACTTCCCTACACTGTGCCAGGCCCGACACCATTGCTAGTGTTTCTCTGTTATTCATAGAGTTTTCAATGGTGGATTGTTTTGAAAGTGGGCTGCCGAGTCCTTCTCCTAACCCTGCACCACCTGATGTTCCCAATTACTAACAAGACCCAAACCTGCTTAGCTTCTGGGATCTGAGATCAGATGCCAGGGTGGTATAGCTGTAGGCAAAATTTAATTAGTAATGATTAATTGTGAAAATAACAATAAAATAAGTGCTTACCCCTCTTTTTTAAATCTCTTGATGGTTTGCCAGTTTACTCTGATTTTAGACTCTAGGATAAATATTAAAGCTGATTGAATTTGATCAAAGCTATTCTTGTCAGTTCTATCTCTCAAAAAACTTGCCAAGCAGACATGGTCAAAGACTAGGCAGCTGAGCTTATCTGTTTTGTTCCAGCCTCTTTTGTACAGGAAGTTTTATGCTTTAGAAATCAAATAGATACAGTAACAAATAAGATATGATTCATCTTAGTATACATGTAATTTTGATTTGTAGCATCCAGTATGAGAAACTATAAATCACAGACATATTCAGCCAAATCATACCAAATTATACGGTAAATTTTAATTTTAAATAGAGATGGTAAATTTATCCTCTCTCTGGAGCTCATGCAGCAGCTCAAGGCAGATATTTGAATGTTGGCACTAATCCAGAAAGAGAAAAGCAAGCATGACAAACAAAACAACAAGAAAAAGTTCACTGAAATGGAGTGTACACTATACTTGCTGCTCCATAATTATAAACCAGAGCCTTTATGTGTGCCTTTATGTGATTACTAAATTTTATTTTTCTCAAAAGATGAGTCACAAGAAATATCAATGCAAGGCAGTTAACTCTTTGCAACAGAGTCGGGCTAGCAAGGCAGCTAGTTGAAAGAAAGCATTTGGCCTGAGGCCTAGTGGTATTGGTAAACCACAATTTCTTGTACTGCCACTATAATTTAAATTAAGTACAAACCAGGCTTATAAACTTACATTATGACCCAAACTTTATGATCCTTTTATATCTCCTGGGTTCTGATCACAATGAAACTTTCTTGGTCTGAAGCAATTTAATACAAACATTCTTTTGGCAGACTATAAAATGTGATTTTTCAGTCGACCTTTTATAGGTATGTTGGGTGCATATTGTGTGCCCAGTTGGAAAAGGGGAAAAAAAGAAGAAACAATGGCAGTGAAAGCCTTGAAACATACGTGTTGTGCTGCTATAAAACAGATTTTCACATGAAAAAAATACTAAGAGATCTTCCTAGCCCAATTTTTGCTTTTCTCTGCAGAAGGCAGATGAACAAAGTTTTGGCTGAACATCTTAGCCTGCTAAAGACTAAAAAGCTCAACATTTAGAAATTTCCTTGTTCTCAAAGTTACTTCATATAATTTCTCTCTCTCCCAGCCCCAACAAAACTGTTTCTCTTTGCAAGTGGAAATTTTCTCTTTTGCCTGTGAATCTTAATTCTAGAGCAATAACCAGTAAACATTCAAGCTGAGTAAAGAAACAAGAAAATAGCAAAGTTTTCACCTCATAATTTTATTACAATAGGTAAACTAAAAATAATACCATTTGTTTAAAAACATTATACTCTTATAATAGGAAAATAGAGTATTGAAAATCATTAAAATATGTTAGAGACAGGTGCAAGATTTGAGTACAGAGAATTTGGTTAGAAAAGAATATATAAGTTCCATATTTAGCCTGTAAATGCCCAGAAATATGCATTAATAATGAAACTCTTAGAAATCTAATGCACTTAATGTCTATTTGGATTTAGTGTGGTCATTTGATAATGCCACCATGAGTTTCAACTTTTCAAATATTTCAAATGATTCCTAATGTTACAGAGAGAATGAAATTACTAGCCAATTCAGTTTCTTCTCACCATTTTTTTCTTACTTTTCTTAATGATCAGAATGTACGGGAACAGATTTTTTGCATGTGTGATAAAGGTAATGAATTACTCTGAAAGTAAAATGGGGAGGCAAATACAACTTGATGGTGAGGAAAAGCATCCATTTTATTCTCAGTGCTTGGGATATTTTTCACGTGGAGTGTCAGTTAGGACAAAAACATTTAAAAGGAGATATTTATTCAACCACAAAACAACAGCAAAAACCAAAAAATATTAAAAGTAGTGATTAGGTCAATTGATAGATGGTTTAACAGACTTGATTGCGGTAATCATTTGATAATATATGTCAATATCAAATCATTATGTTGATTACCTTAAACTTGTGAAATTTTGTCAATTATACATTAATAAAGCTAGGGAAAATATGAGACCTTTAATATTGAAACAAAGAAAGTCCACTGAGTTGGTGACTTTAGATTTACTATATATTCTCAAATCTAACTCTAACACTTTCAACAGTTTTAGAAGGTTACAAAATCAGAGGCAGATTAGAATTGTATGAGGAATGGAGGTGCAAATCCATTTCATATGTAATTCTAATCCACATCTAATTTTGTAGCCCTCTACAAAGTGTTGAAAGTGATAGGGTTAGATTTGCAAATATATAATATACATATAAACACTTATATGTTTATACATATAAACACTAAATATATAGATTGCAAATCTATATACATACATATCTATATACATACATACATATAGATAGATAGATAGATAGATAGATATTGAAATGGAATATGATTTACCATTAAAAAGAAATCTATCCATTTTTGACAAGTGTGAATCTGATAGACATTATGTTAGGTGAAATAAGCCAGATGCAGAAAGACAAATCTGACTGACTTCATTTATATATGGGATATAAAAAAGTCAAATTCATAATAACAGAGTAAAATAGTGGTTGTTGGCGACTATAGGGGGCTGGTAGAGGGAGTATAATGGAGAGATGGGGTCAAAGTGTAGAATGGTGGTTGCTGGTAGGGTTGGAGAAATAGATATTGGTCAAAACATACAAATTTTTGATTATAAGATGAATGTGTTCTGGAGACCTAATGTGCCTGGGGACTGTAGTTAATGATAATGTATTCTATACTTGAAATTTGCTGAGAGTAGATCTTAAGTACTCTCATAGCACATAGGCACATAAATGATACATATGTGAAGTGATGGATGTGTTAAGTAACTGGCTTTGGTAATCAGTTCACAACATATGTATCTCAAAACATCAAGAGATGGGGATGTAGGTCAGTGGTAGAGTGGTTACCTAGCATGATCAAGATCTTGTGTTCAATATCCAGTACCTCAAAACAAACCAAACAAAAAAAAAAAACTAAAACATGAACAAAAAAAACCCTTTATGTTGTAGACCTTGACTATCTAATATTTTAAAAATTCATCTTTTATGACTCAATAAAGCTGAAAACCTTAGACATTTAATATTGAAGACAATGAAAATTAGGCTGATTGTCATGGCAAACACCTGTGATCTCAGTGAGTCAAAAGGCTGAGGCAGGAAGATCTTAGATTCAAGGCCAGGGCCAGCCTGTGTAATTTAGTGAAACTCTTGTCTCAAAATTAAAAACTGAGAAAGGTCTGAAGTTCCAGTTCAATGGTACAGCACTTGCCCAGCATGTATGAGGCACTGTATTAAACCTTCAGTAGTAGAGGGAAAACAACCCTGAAAATCAACTAAACTGGTTCAAAACAGAAAGTTTAATTATTAACAGATGAACAACATGTCCATTACCTACAGCAAAAGAAGGCTGAATGATGAAGCACTGAGTCCTTTCTGAATTTGCCCGGCAAAATAGATTCATCGTTTCTTTGTTCTCTTTGTTTCCCACCATAGCTGCTTGCCAGTTAGTGGCTTTTCTGCACTTTGAGCAACATAGCATGTGTTCATAACCACACATAGCACTGTTGTCATGAGGTGCTGCCCAGTCGGTATCTGACTCATAGTGACCCTACGTACAACAAGCAAAACACTATTGTCAGTGCCTCCCATAGGGGTTTCAATGGTTAATTGATGTTTGGGAGTAGGCTGCTAGTTCTTTCTCCCAAGCCTACAGCACCTGGTGCTCATAGGAAGAATCCCATGCAACTATTAACCAGGCCCAACCCTGCTTAGCTTCGGATATCTGACAAGATCGAATGCCACAGTAATATGGCTCTCCAAATCTAAAGGAGAGAATGGAGATGGGTGTGGAGTCCTTTGCAGAATGGCATTACATGAACCACCTCAGCTGGCTGTGGAACTATTTAGGATTGATTGTGACTAAACATGGCTAATATGCCAGCATTGTTCAGATATTCCTAAATTTTAGTTGTAGCTAGTTTTAAAAATCATATCTATCTATCTATCTATCTATCTATCTATCTATCTATCTATCTCTATATCAGACCTTTCTGTTTTCTCAAACTTGAAAAAAGGCAGTAGGAGTAGGCAAAATGAAAAGTCTCATGACTCAGGTTTAATGAGCATTTGGCTGGGAGCAGTTAGGATCTGTAGGGCCATGACTTTGAATCCTCAGGTTATTGCCTTCTTTCATTTTTGATCTCTGGCTTACTTAATCCCATTTCCTTAGTTCATCAAATCTATTTAGGTATCTTATTCCGTATTTTGTCAATGGACATTTACAGGCTTGTAGTTATCAATTGAAAACAATCCTAAGCCAGACTTGGTGGTGCATGCCTGAAATCCCAGTGACTTGGAGATACAGGCAGGGGGATGATAAATTCAAGGACAGAAGCAGCTTGGGTAACTTAGTCAGACCCTATCTCAATATAAAAAATAAAAAAGGGGGCTTGGAGTGCAGCAAAGTGGTAGAGTGGTTGGAAAGTATGTATGAAGCCTTGGGTTCAACCCCCCCCCCCCCCCGCCCAGTACAACAAAAAGAAAAAAAAAAAGAAAAAACACCCAAATCTTGATTTTCCAATATATCACATATGTATTCTCTTTTCTCTTTTAATCAGAAATATTTCAGTTTTCAGAGTTTATAACTTAGAGAAACTATCTAAATTCTAACAAGTCCAAGGTAATTGCCCTTTACTTTTTCCAGAAAAATCACTATGAGGAAAAAGTATAATTTCTCTCTTAATTGTACTGTCAAAACTACTCTTGTACGATGTTCTTGACTAATAATTTTTTTATGTTGGAAAAATATGAATGGTTGCAATTTTATAAAATAATTACATTCTAAAATATTCACAGCACTCAAGATTGACTTACAAGAAAATATCTACTTTTTTCCATCTTCATGTTTCGCCAGAAAAATATCTTGGCACTGGAACTCAATTTGGGAACAAAATGGAAAAGCAAAATAAAATTGAGAAATAAGTCAGTAAGAATTTTTTCTTTTGTTTTTTCCTTCCAGTATACATATTTCCAGAAAGCACTACTTGGGGAATGTGTAATTTCAAAAGCGTTTTACAGAAGGAGAAATAGATTCTTTTGCCTTCTAGTTGGTACAACTTTTAGTTTTATGGGTTATTGAAAAGATGTAGGCATTCAAATTAATAAATGGATATGGGATTAATAGATGGACACTATTTCCTTTTTTCCTTCAGTATTGGGGGTTGAACCAAGGGCCTCTGTCATGGTAGGCAAGTGCTACACCACTAAACTGCACCCCAGACACTTTTTTATTTTTTACTTTAAGACGTGGTCTCACTAAGGTATGGAGACTCTCTCTGGATTCGAAATTGTGATCCTCCTGCCTCAGCCTCTCCAGTTGCTGGGATTACAGGAGTGGACCATGGCAACTAAATTTCTTGAAATTTAATTAGTTTTGCAACTAATTTATGTCCTTATTAAATTGTTGTTGGGTTAGAAGAGCAGATATTGACACCATAGTAGACAGAGAATATAAATTGTCTAGAGAAATGTCCATTTTAAGGAGGATAGCTATAGGTCTGCCATAGAGTTTTAGCAATATGAGACCTGGAGCCATAAAGTTCAAAATTTGCCCTTATTGTTCCCATTCTGATAACCAATTAGTCAGTACCCAATCTAGCATTTTAACATATGTAATAGATTGATAACGTATGGGATATAAGGTCATGTTTTAATTTTATTCCTGGGGTGATTTTTTTTCCACATGGTTAATTTTCTTTCATATGGTAACTAAAAGAAATGAAAAAAGAAAAATAAGTAGGTATTGTAGAGAGGGATTCCCAGAGGCAGGTGACTTCTGTAAGAGACAGAACAGGATGGTTGATTCATAGATTTGTTTCCTTTGTCATATTCATGACCTTTTGGTTAGTTGAGTACTTTTAAGATTTTTTGCATAATGATTAAAATAATATTTAATGTCCTATTCCAGTAACCAAATAAATAAAAGTTAATTTTAGGAAGTTTAGAGGGGAAAAGTTATAGAGATGAACATCAATGACTTAGCTTTCAGCTAATATTCGTCAGACATCAGCAATGATGTCCTGGTTCCCTGGTGCAATACCCTTTTATGAATCTGGCTTTATTTTCCAACTGTTCTATATATTGCTCCAGTCACTCTTTAATGATATTCAGCAAAATTTTGCTTGTGTGTGATATTAATGATACTGTTCAATAGTTTCCAAATCAATTGGATCCCCTTTCTTGGAAATAGGCACAATTATGAATGTCCTCCAGTCAGTTAACCAGGTAGCTGTTTTTCACATCTCTTGGCATAAATAAGTTAGCACTTCCAGTGCTATGTCTGTCTGTTGAAACATTTCTACTGGTATTCCATCCATTCCTGGAGCCTTGTGTTTCACCAATTCCTTCAAGGCAGCTTCCACTTTGTCCTTCTGTGTTATTATTTCCTGGTCATATGCAACCTCTTGAAGTTGTTGGTAATCCACTGATTCTTATATAATGACTCTGCGTATTTCTTCCATGTTCATTTGATGTTTCCTGCATTATTTAATATTTTCCTTGTAGAATCCATCACTATTGCCACTTGGAGCTTGAATTTTTTTTCTTCAATTCTTTAAGCTAGAGAAAAACAGAGCAGGTTCTTCCCTTTTGGTTTCTGATTTCCAGCTCTTTGCACATGTCATTATAATTTTTAATTTTGTCTTCTCAAGCTACCCCTTGAAATCTTTTTAGTTCTTCAACTTTATCATGTCCTTTTTTTTACTTTAGATGTCTGACATTCAAGGAAAAGTTTTAGAGTCTGTTTTGACATATAATTTGGTATTTTGGTGTTTTGCCTGTCTTTTAAATAACCTTTTGGTTTCCTCATGAATGATGTTTTTGTTGTCATGCTAAAACCCATTTAGTTTTTGATCATGAGTGTCTAACACATCAAACATGTTCTTGAGCTGGTCTCTGATCTCAAATGAGATACATTCAAGGTCATACCTTGGTTCTTGTACATTTGTTCTAATTTTCTTCATTTCAGTTTGAACGTGCATATGAGCAGTTGATGGTCTGATCCACAATCACCACCTAGTCTCTTTCTGACATTTGATACTGAGCTTTTCCATTGTCTTGTTCCACAAATGTAGTCAATTTGGCTCCTGTATGTTCCATCTTGTAAATTCCATGTGTATAGTCCACCATTTATGTTGGTGAAAAAGTGTATTTCAAATGAAAAGGTCATTGGTCTAACAAAATTCTATCATGTGATCTCCACTGTTTCTGTTACCAAAGCTGTATTTTCTGACTACTGAGCCTTCTTCTTTGTTTCCATCTTTTATATTGCAGTCATCAATAATTATCAGTACATACAAATTGAATGTTCAGTCTATTTCAGCTTGCAGAAGCTGGTAAAAATCTTCCCTATCTCTACTGTGGCCTTAGTGGTGGATGCATAAATCTGAATAATGATCATATTAACTGGCCTTCCTTTTAGGTGTTTGGATATGTTTCTATCATTGGCAGCATTGTATTTCAGGACAGATCTTGATATGTCTCTCTCTTTTTTTTTTATGATGAATGCAACCCCATTTCTCTTTAATCTGTCTCCCTAGCAGAGTAGACCATATCATTATCTGATTCAAAATGGCCCATGCCAGTCCATTTTAACTCATTGATGTCTGGAATATTGATGTTTATGCCCTCCATTTCCCTTTTGATGATTTCTAATTTTCCTAGATTCATACTATATACATTCCACATTCCAATTACATAATGGATGTTTACAGTTGTTCCTTTTCATTTTGAGTTGTGCCACATCAGCAAATGGATGTCCCTCAGGCTTTACTCCATTTCTGTCACTAGGGTGACTCTACTTTGAAGAGACAATTCTTCCCCAGTCATCTTTTGATTGCCTTCCAACCTGGGAGGCTCATTTTCTGGCACTATATCTGATAGTGTTTCTCTGCTGTTCTTAGGGTTTTCAATGGCTGGTTGTTTCAGGAGTGAGCTGCCTGGTCCTATTCCCTAATCTGTCTTTATCTGGAAGCTCAACTGAGACCTAACCATCTTGGGTGACATTTTTGGTAACTGTAATACCCATAGTGTGGCTTTCAGCATCACGGCAACACACAGGCTTCACAGTATGGCAAACTGAGTGACATGTGGGGAAAGTATTGACTAATGCTTCAATATTTACATAAACGAGTAAGTTACATACAATGTTCCCCCTGCACACATAAATAGGAATATGTTAACAAAAGATTTTGGAAATCAATGTCAACAACAGCACAAAAAAGGATTTTCTTTTGCTGGTTCTAAAACCTCAACTAATTACAAAAGCAATGTGATCATCTTTGTCTTACATATACTTTCCCCTGCTTATTTAAGAAAAATGCAAAGATAATTAAATTTATATCAGAAATTTATTTAGGTAATCACTTTTTTTTAGTGGGGGCTTGGATTTTGCTCAGTTGGCAGAATGTTTACTCTGCACTCTCTCACACCCTGGGTTTGATAGTAAATATTGCAAAAATGGGAGAAGGACCTGGCAACCCACTCCAGAAACAATCCCAAAACAATCAGTCATTGAAAATTCTATGGCTAGGGCTGGGTGTGGTGGCACATGCCTGTAATCCCAGTGACTCAGGAGGCAGAGGCAGGAGGATTGCAAGTCTGAGACCAGAGGCAGTCTGCATAATTTAGTGAGACCCTGTCTCAAAAACTAAAAAAATGGGCTGGGGGTGCAGCTCAGTAGTACACTTGCAAAGCATGCAAGTGCGAGGCCCTGGGTTCAACCTCCAATACCACAAAAAAAGAAAAAAAATGAAAAAAAGAAAAAATTCTATGAATGGCAGAGAAGTTATGATATAGTACCAGGCATTGCACAATGTTGGGGAGTGTTTCTCTTTATTCTACGTAGGGTCCCTATGAGTGGGGCCTGATTTGAGGTTACCTAACAACAACAACAAAAATAATCACTTTTTTAGTAGAAGCATACTGATCAATTCCCTTAGCTGATGATGTGGCAAGAGAATAAGTTATTTAAAAGTGAGATCGATCAATCTTTCTCTTTCTTTCTTTCTTTCTTTCTTTCTTTCTTTCTTTCTTTCTCTCTCTCTCTCTCTCTCTCTCTCTCTCTCTCTTTTTCTCTTGCTTTCTTGCTTCATTCTTTCTTCCCTCATCCTTTCTTTCTTTCTTTTTTCTTTCTTTCTTCACTTATTTATTTATGTATATATGTGTATATGTGTGTATTGATTGAAGTACTGGGGGTGTTGATCCCAGGGCTGCATGCAAGCTTGGAAATTGCTATACTGCTGAACTCCACTCCCAGCTCTGATTTCCTTTTTTATTTTGAGACAGGGTCTTGCTAAGTTGCACAGGCTACCTCAGGCCTTAAACTCATTATATTCCTACCTCAGCTCCTGAGTTGCTGGGATTACAGTAGTGCACTATGGCACCTGCCTCAAAATAAGATTTATGATGGGACAAAAAAACTGAAAAATGTATCAAATTTCAACTGGATCATAAAATAGGGGGAGACTATTATATTCATATAGCACATACTATATGCATATATTTTTGTAATCATATTCTTTGAAAAATAGTACTCAATAGTTTTGACATAGTCACATATGTTTTGATTTTCATTATGGAGATACCATCATTTTTTGATATATTGTACAAGTGCTGTACAAGTGAACCTATATCTAGTGTCTCATCATATTTTTATATATTTTGGATAAGGTAGAGAATAAATTGGGAGATATAGAGATTGCATGAAAGAAATGCAATAACCTAAAATGAAGAACATTTTGGTTATTTTAATAAGATAGGGGGAGAGTTATTTCATTTTAAATTTATTAAGAAGTTATGAGGGTTATTTTGAAATTTATCCTAATCCCACTCCTCAGATCATTAGCCTTTACTATCCTTTTTAAAACCACATATATTTATAAATTATATTTTTTTCTTAGATTTATTGTAAAATGCCTATTTAAATCCCAAAGAGAAAAGTAAGGTGATATATGTTTTAAATAAAACAAAAAATTGTCTTTAGGCTAACTTTCAGGTTAGTAATTCACAAGACTATAAAATAAATACATAGGTGTGGTTTATGTGAGCAAACCAACCTGCTTCCCGAGTGGATATGCAGCTGTTCAAACTGTAGCTGTATGTATTCAATAGTGTTTGGAAAAGGCCTCCTGATTATTTGCAAACTGTATTTATATTTAAACAGTATTTTGAGCCCAAGTGAAGGGGCTCACCATAAACTCATCTCATCTGTCAAATAGACAATGCACAACAGGATTCTGTTGGTATAGGAAATAAGGATTTGGGATTGACTGTCCAAGGTGATAAGAAAAGAATGAAAGCAGATTTAGAGAAATTTAAATTTGTCTTAATTTAACATGTAAAGTCATTAGTGGTATGCAAATGTCACCAATAGGCTATAAAAATAGAGAACAGTCATTTGAATACTTTATATGGTTTGGTACAGGTCATTTTTGAGGGAAATTTGTGCTACGTTTTTGTAGTTATTACTTAAAATTTGCAAAGAACAATATCTGTACAAATAGTATTTTTGCCCAGTGTTTAAACTCAAAAGATTTCAATTAAAATGACTAATTAAATAGAAGCACAATATCTTGAGCATATCTGCAACAGTGACTTGATTCATTGACAGAAGAGCATATATAGTAAGTAGAAGTAGTTTTAAACCTGATTTAAGAAATTTTAACCAAAATACAAAAAAAAAAAATGCTGATTAAAAACATAATTGGATGCAAGTGTAATAAGTCATATTTTTTCTTGTAAGTATATGCTGCTCTTACAGAGACCTACAGATTTAACTTTGGCTTGTTGTGTTCATTCTGAGCTGTTTAATCTCGGAGCTAGGAATTGCCACAGGGGACAAGCTAATCTAGTATCCAGGTGGTCTTAAGGCATGGATAGTTGGCAATTTTCTTCTATTTCTTCTGGAATTTGGAACACAAAATATCGCTCTACTTATTGGCTTAATATTCTTAACTTTACAGAAAACTACCTGTTTCCAAACCCCACTTATCCTAAATTTGTCATCCAGTATACAAATGGAATATATGCATTTTCAATATTGTTTCTACAGAAGTGTTTCAAAGACAATGAAAACAAGTATCATTCAAAAGATGAAAATGAAAGCAAAACAAAGCACCTTCCCTCTAGAATTTTAGGACAAAATAGGTCTATTGATTTATCTGTATCAGATTTAGATATGTTAATAAACATTTCATATATGACAATAGTTAATAGAAAATTAAAGGAGCCTACTAGTTAACAAAAGCTAATATTTATAGAAACACTCCAGTACTGTTTTTAAACCCTTAGATGAACTCATGTAGCCCTCAGAAAACCCCATTAGAAAGATACTATTATTGTAGTACAGAGATTTAAATTGCTTAAGTCACAAACAAAACAAAACAAACAAACAAAAAACAGTAAGTGGCAGAGCCAAATTGCTAATCCAGCCCCTGTGAATCTAGAGCTCCTCTTTTGACTGTTCTGATCAACCATTTCCAGCACACTAATCTCAAGGGGGTTGAGGATGAATCAATTAGGTTATCTGTATTAAGTCCACAGGGAAAAGACTCTTGTATAATAAATGCTCAATAAATATTAATTTTAAAGATTATGATAATGATATGATGATTGGAGTGCATAATCCCTCATGGATTCCATTTTTTGAAAGTGTGGCTTATAAAATAAACCTAGAGGTCTCAAGCGTAAATATTTGGCAGCATTTGGCCATAACTTTTGATTTAGTTTTCCTTTCATCACTGTGTAAAATTGTCTCCCATTTGTTAATGAGTCAACAACATTTATGGAGCATCTATATTATGTATAAACTATATTCACAGGAAGTGCTTAATGCTTTGCTTTAGAGAAGCTTATTTGACTTGGTAAGCCAGAGCATTCTCCTTGCATAAAAGATGGAACATTTTAAGATCAACATAAAACAATTGCAAATTAATTTAGTGCCAACTTCACATAAGTAATAATAATTTACATTTGTATTGCTTGCTTGGCATCACATACATGGAACCCACATTTCCATGATGCTTTATAGTACTCAAAATACTTCTATGTTCATAATTTCATTTGATCCTCAGCCATCTTTAGCTGTTTAAATCTCTATTGAGCTGCAAACACATACTTCCAACTACTTCTAAACACCTCTACCTATAAATTCCATATTCTGTTTATTATCAGCATTTCCCAAATCAAGCAGATTACTTTTCTGCTGAAATTCAACACTTTCCCCAACTTCCTGTTGCTTTAACTGAAAAAATGGTGGGTTGGTAGTGCTTTTCTATTACCTTATAAACTTTACATATTTATTCCACTTTCTGGAAAGCAGGTATATCTGATTTATATCTATATCTCGCTCTAGTGGAGTCCTGGGTTCATAGTAGATGTTCAGCAAATAATTGCAGAATAAATACGTCCCAATTACATAGGACTGAGAAGAATTATCTAGTATGTTAGAATAAAGTTATTTTAAGTGACAAGGAAAGTAAGGATAAGAGCAGAATATCAGATTTATTATGAAAGCTCGTCTGAAATATGCACATGCCTGCATCTAATATATTATTTTCTCTACTCTTCTTTTTTGTTCAGATGTCTATCAGGCAGCTGTGCCAGTTTGCTCAGAGTCTTTGTAGTAATCCTTTACCTCAACAATGTTTTCAGATGTTAGAGAAAAAAGTATGGGTAATTTTCTTTAATATTTTGAGATTTTAAAATTCTAAACAGAAATAATCAAGTAATCTGTCTTTAAATATTTATGCACAGCTCTAATTTTTTAAAAAAAATCCTCTCTATTACAATGTAGCTTCCAAGAACAACAAAGACAAACCTTAGTAAATTTTAAGGAAACAATAAGATCTACTTTGGCCTTAACTGTACAAAGCTTTGTAGAGAAATGTAAAATTACTATTTTGCTAAGAGCAAAAGAACAAAATTTTTTCCTGATATTCTTTGCTAAACTTGATGCTTAAATGGGAATGTACCTTAAGAGTTTCTATAATTGGGTTTAATTTCTCACTGAAGATTTTTTAGACTCCACTTTCAGCAAAGGGACCTATTAAACCCTCTCCTAATGGGACAGATTTCATTCCTCTTTGAGATGTATACAAAACAGAGACCCTGGTATAAAATTTTCCTAAAAACTTTATTTGTCTACACCCATACCACTCTGGCATCTGATCTCATCAGATCTTGGAAAGTAAGCAGGATAGTGCTTGGATGGGAAACTGCCTGGGAACTGTGTTCTGTAAGCTTGGGAGAAGGCCTGGCAACCCACTCCAGAGACAATCAGCTATTGAAAATCCTATGAATAGCAGAGAAGCAATGACAGTTGTGCCAGCGATGTCATGGTGTGGAGTAGTTTTTCATTCTGTTACACATAGGGTCACTATTATGAGTTGGACCCAATCTGAAGGGACCTAACAACAAAAATGAATGTTCTATTTATTCACACTCCATGGGAGATAATAATTTTGTAGGTAACAAAATCTTTCTTAACCAAAAGGGAATCTGACTTCTTTCAATGTTCAAAATTTCTGGATGTTTTAGACCATCCCTTTGTCTTCTCAGGAAGTTCACAAAATCTCATAAAATAAATTTCAGTTTGAGGACCATAATCTGTAAGTTGGTCTTTCTGTATCATTATATCAATTAATGTATACTGACCTTTGAGATTGAAAAAAAAAGAAATTGATTGAAACTCCATCCTATGTGAGTGGAAACCTTGTGTCATTCTTAATATCTCTGAGGGTTCTAGTAGGGAGGGTTGACATATTTTTCCTATGTCTCTGGATCTGATTTCCTCTGTATGCTGAAATATTGTAGTTATAGCTCACCTACTCATCGAATACATTGTGTGCCCCTTCACAACATTGAATCCAGTCACTTAATTTCTCCCCCAAATAAACAAACATGAAGTTTGTGTATCTTGAACACAACAGCTTGAAGTGATAGGATTCCCACCACAGCACATGTAGCATAAAAATAAATACTGAGCATTAGATATTCCTGTTCACAAAGCTTCATTAGTCTTGCTCCTGAGGAGACTCTGGATATCATCACTTCCCTTTTTCTTACAGTCCCTTGGTGATGATTAATTTTTTATGCCAACTGGACTGGGTTATAATGCTCAGTTGTTTGGTCAAAGCATAGTCTAGAAGTTACTGTGAAAGTATTTTGTAAATGTAATTAATAGTTATGATTAGTTGACTTCAAATAAAAGGAGATTTCCATGGATAATGTGGATGGAACACATCCAATCAGTTGAAATCCTTATGAGCAAACAACTGAGGTTTGCTGGAGAATAAATTCAGCTTCAAGAGTTTGTAGTCTGCTGGCCTGCCCCACAGATTTTGGATGTGCCCACAATCTCATGAACCATGTATTTAAAATAAATTTTCTATGTGAATATATGTATATCACAATTTTTTGATTCTCTAGGGAACCCTGACCATACACCCACACTTCAGCAACTCTTTATTCATAATACAGTTCTTCTTAGTTTTTACTGCAGTATAAAATAGCTGTCTAGTTTCTACCTCACTCCTTGCCTACTTTTGCATATCCAAATTCTCATTATTGTTTTCTGTGTGCCAATGGACCAATAACTCCAGGGTCCAAAAAGTTTAATGAGACAGAATAACTGTAAAAGAATTTGATATTTTATCTTTTTCTTATTTGTACCTCCATAGCCAATGAGCTTTTTAGAGGGATCTCTATGGACCTAATTCATCTATGACATGAATTATGATCTCTCTCAATCTCTCAAATGGTGAATGTATCACAGCCAATTTTGAATTTAAATATTTTTACCTCTATTGCATACCTGGGATGGGATTTAGCTCAGTTGGTAGAGTGCTGCTCTGCACACTCTGAGACCCCAGCACAATAAAAATGGGAGAAGGACCTGGCAGCCCACTCCTGAAACAATCTCCCAAATAATCAGCCATTGAAAACCCTATGAACAGCAGAGAAGCATTGACACAGTGCCAGGCATAGCAGAGTTTCAGGGAGTGTTTCATTCTGTTAGACATAGGGTTGCCATGAGTCGATCCAAGCTTGATGGCTCCTAACAACAGTGCACACCTACATAGATAGGTTACTATATACAAATCTCTATAAAGCAATTTAGCCAAGTATCTTGTCCTAATCTAGTCCTAATTCCTGATTTCTCACATTTCCAAAAACAATGTTTGTTATTACCTAGAAATATTTGATGATATATAGGTAAAAGAACATAGATTTTGAAACTGATTTGGTAGAAATCAAATTATAATTCTGTCTTTTGTAATCCTAGAAAAGTCACATAACCTATATTGTTGTTAGGTGCCATGGAGTTGGTGTCTGACTCATAGTGACCTGATGTACAACAGGTGAAACACTATTGTCAGTGCTTCCCTGCTATTCATAGGATTTTCAACGGCTGATTTCTGGTAATGGGTTGCCAGGTCCTTCTCCCAAGCCTATAGTATATAGTGTTCCCAGGCCACCTCCTGTCCAAGTAATAACCCAGCCAACCCTGCTTACCTTCTGAGATCTGAAGGGATTGGAGGCCACAGTACTATGGATGCAGGCACATAACCTATATGTATAAGTAAATACTAGTAAAGTTATTTGAACTGTATGTATGTGTCTTTCTTCGTGTACCAAATTTGGATAATAAGGCTGGATTTATAGAATTTTAGAAGTATTAAGAAAATATGTTTATGTACTTTCCATCACTATAACAAATATCTGAGATAAATCAATTTATGAAGAAGAAAGGCTTATTTTGGTTCACAGTTTTGGAGGTTTCATTAGACAGCAGTTTGGCTCCATGACTATTAGACCTATAGTGAAGTAGCACCTCATGGCTGGGAGCATGTTGTGGACCAAAGCCACTTATTTCATGGCTGCAGTTCAAAAAGGAAGAGAGAGGTAGAGGCTGAGGTCCCACAGTCCCCTTTGAGGGCACATGCCCAATGACCTAAAGATCTCCCAGTAAGCTCTACCTTTTAGTGTTAACACCATCTTCCAATAGTGGCAGGCTGGGCACCAAGCCTTTAATACATGGGCCTTTGGTTGAGCCCTTCTACATCCAAACTGTAGCATTCTGCCCTTGATCTCAATGGTTTCATGTCCATTTCACAATGGAAAATTCATTCAGTCCATATCCAAGAGTCTCAAAAATCTTATCTGTTCTAGCATCTCTCAAAAGTCCAAGTTCAGAGTCTCCTCTGAGACTCAAGGCAAGCTATTAGCTATGATACCCTTCAAGTAGTAGTAGTAGTAGTAGTAGTAGTAGTAGTAGTAGTAGTAATAATAATAATAATAATAATAATAATAATGATAATAATAATAATAAATATATGATGTACTATGAAGATACAATGATGGAATAGGCACAGGATAAACATTCTTATTCCAAAAGGGAGAAATAGGAAAATGAGAACTAGGGATCAGACCAAAGCAAAACTAAAACAACATTAAATTCTATAACTCCATGTCCACAATCCTGGCACCTTGTGGCAGGGTATAGACTCTCAAGGTCTTAGGCCCTTGACCTTTGTGACTCTGCTCGTAGCAGCTTACATGGCTTCTGTTGTGGGTAGGCTTTGTACACTTCCTATACCTTCTCTCAGCAGGTATTTCTCTTTACTGTGATCTCTTCCGTTCTTGGGCCCTCTTCCTTTCTTGGGCCTTCATGAAAGCTGTGACTTCACTGTCCCACCATCACTATGCTTATAGTGATGTAAGTAATATTTATATCCATTGAAATTCACAAATCTTAGTTGTACAATGTTAACAAATTGATAAACACATATGACCCACACCCTTGTTATAATATTGAACATTTCCCAGTGGTTTCTTCCTATTCCTTCCTTTATGTTGTTACTTACCGTTGAGTCAAGTCCAACTCATAGCGATCCTATGTACAGCAAATTGAAATACTTCTCGATTCTGTGCCAGGCACATGATCTTCTTTATATTTAACCCCATTGTTGCAGACACTGTGTCAATCCATCTGGTAGAGGGTTTTCCTTTTTCTTCCGTTGACCTACCAGTCTCTCAAACATGATGTCTTTCTCTAGGATTTCTCCTAACTACATGTCTGAAAGATGTAAGATGCAGTTTGGCCATTTTTGCTTCCAAGGAACATTCTGGTTGCACTTCTTCTAGGACAGATCTGTTGGATCTTTTGGCAGTCCCTGGCATATTCAACAGACATCTCCAGCACCATAATTCAAAAGCATCAATCTTCTCCTGTCTCCTTTGTTCAATGTCCAGCTTTTACAACCATATGATGCGACTAAAATTACCATGGCATGAGTCAGACGCACCTTTGTCTTTAATGTGACATCCTTGCTTTTCAATACTCTAAAGAGAACTTTTGCCACAGCTTTTCCTAGAGTAATGCATCTTTTGGTTTTGTGACTACTGCTTCCATTGGTGTTGATTATAGAGCTAAGCCAAGCAAAATCTTGGACGACTTCAATCTTTTCTCCATTTATTGTGAAATTGCATACTGGCCCAGGTGTAAGGATTTTTGTTTTGTTGATGTTTAGTCACAAACCATATTGAAGGCTGTGATCTTTGATCCTCATCAGTAATTTTTTTTTTTTTTTTTTTTGCTGTACCGGGGGTTGAACCCAGGGCCTTGCGCTTGCATGCTCTGCAAGTGCTGGACCACTGAACTGCACCCTCAGCCCATTTTTTTTACTTTTTGAGACAGAGTCTCACTAAGTTACGCAGACTGCCTCTGGTCTCAAATTTGTGATCCTCCTGCCTCTGCCTCTGGGATTACAGGCATGCACCACTGCACCCAGTGCATCAGTAAATGTTTTAAATCTTCTTTACTTTCAGCAAACAGGGTTGTGTCATCTGCATAACACAGGTTGTTAGTGAGTCTTCCTCTAATCCTGATGCTGCATTCTTCCTCATGAAGTCCACCTTCTCAGATTATTTACTCAGCATATAAATTGAAGAGATATGGCAAAGGTATACAGCCCTGATGCACAGCTTTCTCAACTTTAAACCAGGCTGTGTTTCCTTGTTCTATTCAAAAAACTGCCTCCTGGTTCATGTACAGATTCCTCATGAGTACAATTAGGTGCTCTGGTATTCCCATTTTCCTAAATGTTATCCATAATTTATTATGATCCACACAGTCAAATGCCTTTACATAGTCAATAAAACATAGATAGACAACTTTTTGATATTTTCTGCTTTTGGCTAATATCCACCTGACATCAGCAATGATGTCCCTGGTTTCCTGCCCTCTTCTGAATTCCCCCTTGGTTTTCCAGTAATTCCCTGTCTATATACTGCTGCAGTTGCTTTTGAATGATCTTTAGTAAGATTTTGCTTGTGTGTGATATTAATGATATTGTCCGATAGTTTGCACATTCAGTTGCATTCCCTTTTTTGGGAATAGGCACAAATATGGATCTCTTCCAGTCAGTTGGCCAAGCACCTGTTTTCCAAACCTGTTGACACAAACATGTTAACACCTCCAGTGCTGCATCTGTTTGTTGAAACATCTCTATTGGTATTCCATCAATTCCTGGAGCCTTGTATTCCACCAGTTCTTTTAAGGAAGCTTCCACTTTGTCCTTCAATACCATTGGTTCCTCTTCATGGGCAACCTCTTGGAATGGTTGGTCATCTACCAAATCTCTTTTGTATAATGACTGTGTATTCCTTCCATCTTATTTTGATGTTTTCCCTGTTGAATCTTTCACTACTGCCACTCTAGGCTTGTATTTTTTCTTCACTTCCTTAATCTTGAGAAACACAGAGCGTGTTCTTCCCTTTTGGTTTTCCTCCTCCAGTTCTTTGCACATGTCATAATATTTGTTTTTGTCTTCTCAAGCTGCCTTTTGAAATCTTCTGTTTAGATCGTTAATGTTATCATGTCTTCCTTTTACTTTGGCTGCTCGACATTCAAGGGCAAGTTCAGGTGTCTCTTTTGACATGTAATTTGGTCTTTTCTTTTTTTCTTGTCATTTTAATAACCATTTGCTTCCTTCTTGAATGATATCTTTTATGTCATGCCACAACTCCTCTGATTTCTTATCATTTCTTTTTAATGCATTGAACCTATTCTGAGGTGGTCTCTGAACTCAGGTGGGATATACTCAAGGTCATACCGTGGCTCTCGTATACTTGTTCTAATTTTCTTCAGCTTCAGTTTGAACTTGCATATGAGAAGTTGATGGTCTGATCCACAGTCAGCACCTGGTCTTGCTTTGACATTTGATATAAAGCTTTTCCATCACCTTGTTCCACATATGTAGTCACTTGGATCCCTGTATGTTCCATCTGGGGAAGTCCATGTGTATAGTCTCTGTTTATGTTGTTGAAGAAATGTATTTGCAATTAAAAGGTCATTCGTCTGACAAAATTCTATCATGTAATCTCCAGCTTTGTTTCTGTCACCAAGACCAAATTTTCCAACTACTGAGCCTTCTTCTTTGCTTCCAACCTTTACACTCCAGGTACCAGTGACTATCAGTATGTCGTGATTGCATGTTTGATGTATTGCAGATTGCAGAAGCTGTTAGAAATTTTGCCTTTCTTCATTTGTGGCCTTAGTGGTGGGTGCATAAATTTGAATAATGGTCATATTAACTGGCTTTCCTTATATTCTATCATTGACAATATTGTATTTCAGGAAAGATCTTGAAATGTCTTTTTTGATGATGAATGCAACCCCATTTCTCTTTAGCTTATCATGCCCAGCATAGTAGACCATATGATTATCTGACTCAAAATGGCCGTTGCCGGTCCATTTTAGCTCACTGATGCCTAGATTGTCAATGTTTATGCACTCTATTTCTCTTTTAACAATTTCTAATTTTCCTAGACTTATACTATATACATTTCATGTTCCACTTATTAAGGGATGTTTACAGTTGTTTCTCCTTATTTTGAGTCATGCCACATCAGCAAGTGGAGGTCCCTGGTGCTTTACGCCATTTCTGTCATCATGGTAGACTCTATTTTGAGGAGGCAATTCTTCTCCAGTAGTCTTCTGAGTACCCTCCAAACTGGGGGGCTCATTTTCTGGCACTATATCTGACAGTGTTTCTTTGCTATCCATAGGATTTTCAAAGGCTAGTTGTTTTGGGTGTGGTTCACCACTGCCTCCTCCCTCATCTGTCTTAGTCTGGAAGCTCATCTGAAACCTGTCCACCATGGATGATCCCACTGGTATCTGTGATACCAGGGGCATAGTTTTCAGTATCATTGCAACACACAAGCTCCCACAGTTCGGCATAGTGACAGACATGTAGGGGCCTGACTCACTGGGAGTATTAAATTTTCACCCCAGTGCCAGACTTCTAACTTGTTTTTGGTGTGAATTTTTCTGATTATTATCAGTAACAAAAACAATTTTATGTGCATATGGGCCACACATATATATTTGTAAACCAATTAACAGTTTGGATATGTTCTCGAAATGCATTGTAATATTTCATCAGCTTGAGAAAATCATAGAGTGCACTCACACAAATTAAGATAGCAATGACATAGATCAAATAATCTTATGAAATCACTATCATTTATATAGTCTGTCATTGATGAAAATGTTATTATGGAGTGTATGATGCCATCCTTTATGCAGTGTCTGTTAAAATATATTGCTTAGTTTTTCCATTTTTCTATTGTGGTAAAATACACATTACCTAAAATTTACTCTCTATATAATTTTTAAGTGTCTTGTTCATTGGTAGTAGACTCATAATGTTATACAACTATATCCACCTCTATCTTCAGAATATTTTTCACCTTGTAAAACTGAAATTCTAGCCCATTAACCATTAACCAATAACTCCTCATTCTCTTCTTCTCTTTGCCCCTGTAGCCAACATTCTATTTTCTGTCTCTTTAATTTTGATTACTCTAAGTACTTCATGTATATG